>JAAXOA010000395.1:0-24632 GCA_036561885.1 Salina celebensis
TATGAATATGTATCGTATTCGTTATAATCAAGAGTTATGTTCCAATTTTTTGTTAATGAAACAGCATTTTAGTTTCTCTATAACTATGCATTTATTCAGAATCACGCTTTATAATTTTGGAATAAATTAACCGTAAAACTCTCAATATTTTTTGCTGATAACTGTAAACTTAATGTTATTTTGTTAATACATGCGTCGTTTCTAAAATTATCTTGATAAAAAGAAATAAGCATAAAAATATCATTCATCAAGATAGATTAAATAGAAGCATACATAACATATTTTTCTTAGCGGAAGTTATCCTTTAAGGAAAACTTTCCACAAAACCATGTCTTTGTTCATTTCCCTTTCTATGTGTCTATTTTTGATGCGCTTTAAAAAATATACTTACACACATTTTTTATCCTATGTCATAAATCGTTGTATTTACTTATGTCATTCAATGTCTACATTATCAATTCCAAGTTTATCTTACTTTCCCCATGACCGCCATATAAGTTTCTGATGATATTTGCAGTTAAGATCAGTTGAACAATAGTGCCCTGGAAAATGTTTGCGTTTTATATAAATATCATATAAGGTTTTACTTTATATTGATTATTGAAGTGAAGATACTAAGTTTTCTATGAAAATAGAGAAAACCAGCAAGAGATTTGCTGGGAAAAGAAGGAAAAAGTAGCTGTTCTCGTAATATAGTACGTTCTCTATTTCCCTTTCCACTTACGTTTTGATCATCTTTCGGTCTGCTCATCAAAAAGTGTTTTCTTTTGATATTCACTGGAGCACGTGAAATGGCGAAGATGCTGATGCTCTCATCTGAAAATTGTTTGCGTTAAACTTCCTTTTGTAATGTTATGTTGCAGGAGAATATAAAAAATTCGTTCGTCTATTAATTACAGTATGTACACACTTTAGTTATAAAATAAGATCAGTTCAAAGGGGTTTTCATGAGCAATGCACTTGTGAAATATAAATAACAATTTTTAAAATCGGAGCAAGTTGCGACAAACCACAAAAAATACTGATTTTCATAAATAGTTATACATACCTTTTCCTTTCCAACTTTTCTAAGGATTCATACACTCCAGATTGCAAACAATTTATGTTTGATATCAATATCAATTCTTAGAAGTTATTTAACTCTTGGAGTCCTTTCTTCAATGAAATCAAAAATGAAAATTCTACAAAATGATTAAGCAAGTAAATTTTAGCAAGTAATCATGGTCATTTCATATGCATTCCCATGTCAAAGCGTTATGCACATTATGCAACCAATTCATCTTTCTTAATCTTAAATTAATCACTATCAACAATATCAACATGTGTGAAGGTTGGTCCATGTGGTGAAAATAATGAATCTATTTGTGCGAGGAAAGTTATTCGAGTAAACATTTTTTATTATGCGAAAAATATTGTACCAACATACAACAACTAATAGATAGATACGACGTACAGCTTAACACCATTGCAGAAGGTTGTAAACATTGGAATCAACATAAACTAAGTTTATATTATATTTATAATCAAAAGCAACCTGATTAATCGTTCCCAAATGTAACATTACGTATAAACACACCATACGTAATCTGATTAAATCTTTTTAGGAAAACAAAGAAACTATCTTTAGCGATGTGTTATGGGGTAAGGCAAGATTGTTGCTTGTCGTTACGGCGAACCCCGATCATTGTTTAAGAAACAATTTCCGTAGACGATATAATATTTATATCATAAACTAAGTCTACATTACCTTATGTTATCCTTTCTTTCTTTACCAATTAATTACATATCATCATCAACGTCTTCCCATTCTGCAGGGTCGCCTTCAGCCTCGCTTAAGGTCAAATCGTCCAACATTTCTTGTAAACTGATTTTAGGAACTTCAGATCCCGCATCCTCAGCTTCAGATTCGACATTGATTTGATTGTTCTTATAAATGTTAACTCCCTCTCGGTACGCCGGATCTTCTTCAAGGTCTTGCAAGAAATCTTCATAGTCTTTGTTAACACTGTCAGTATCATTCCTAGGCACGAAGTGGCGCAGCTTCCATCTTCTCTTTTGCTTCTGATCAGGATACACTTTTTTCACTAAAATCACATCCGGAATGTTTTCAGGCTTCAATTTTTCAAAATTTGGATCATTCACGTTAGTATTTCCCATGTCAAATCCTAAAACGGTGTCTCCCGGATTCAGCAAGTGGCCGAGATGACTTCTGCAATGAATTGGTGTGTCTCCCATCGCATTCGACTTGACAACGTAAACGTCCGCTGGAGTATGTTTAGATGAAATCTGACCTTGACCACTGAATTTCTGACGTTTTGCAATAGGCTCCACTTCCATTACAACAAATTCAGTCAGATTTTTCGCTGAACAGAGTGTTCCAAAAGCAGAGCGCCAAAACTGGGTAGCGTTGATATCAGCAACTTGGGCTGTATTCGGGTCAATAATGTGCACAAAGTTGGTTACTCGGTAGACCACGCAAATTTGTCCGATTCCCCCTAACTGATGAGCGAAAGCCTTGGGCAAGCAGACGACAGAGTCCTTACATAATGGGACCATTTCCACGCAATAGGTAAACTTGTAGTTGTACGTATTGTTATGCGTATCATGGGAAATAAGCTTCTTCGAGTGCTGATAACGACAAGGAAGCATTTGTGTCAGAAATTCAACCATTTTCCGAGCATTCTGTTCGTTGCCGTAATAAAAGTCCAGACCGTCTGCAGCAAAACCAAAATAGCCAATTAAAATTCTTTTTGTTTACAAAATATTTGATAGCAACTTGACAATTAACTTCAAACTTACCATGATGTGGTTTCACCCCGTTTGTGCTGCGATGAGCACGGTATTTGAGCACCAACTGTTCCAAGTAGTACAACGTTTTCTTATGGTCTGATTTTTGGCGTACTTGAACCTGTCAACAGTAAATCCAACTTTCAGTAAATTCTCCATTGTAAGTCACGCTTTAAAAAATCATTAGGACATTCTTACCAAAGCTTTCCAGTAATCTTTCGCATCAGCCCGCCTGCAATCATCGCACATTTGATTGACAAGAGTGTATTCAAACTGTAAACACTTGTTGCAACACAGCTCCTCCCATAACTTCCGCTTGAATCGTAAGCTTCACCTTGATTCTTTTGGAATGTGGTTCCGTCCAAATGAAGCCTGCATCCACTAAACGAACCTTATTCAGACCTTTCAGCCGTTTCAAACAAAGTCCTAAAAGTTCTCGTGACTCCAATGCACACTTCACCCACTGATTAGGAGGCTGAAAATACCTGCAAGTTAACAAGAAATTAGAATGATGATACGTCAGGACATACACAATATTATATGACATATCTTTGAATACTTTACCTTTCACATCCTTTACACGCGGCCAGAGTCCCTTGCTTTGGAATATTCTCAGTGATGTCAACTTGCGTCCGAATGCAAGGAACACACATATTCGCTGCATTAGGATCAATTAAAGTTCCGCATTGGCAACACAGGCTAAAGTAGACAAAAATGTACAAACCATCAATATTGATTCTGCCAATTAAAATATTTTTTTTCACCATATACACTAGAATAACTTCTTAAAGCTTACATTTTTCCTGGTGTCAACTTCGGTTCTTCTGGACTTGATAAATACTCCATATTTATCTCGTTAACTATATAATTTTAAGTTCTTTTAAATTCAATTAAATCAGTTTTCTAATTTGAAACATTAAGCGTGCTTTGACTTGTGCCAAATCAAATGCCCTCGTGGTACGTTCCAAGTTTATCACCTGCAGCTGCTTTTCTACTGCCTCGTTCAAACCCAGCCAGTGAGATGAAACTCAATGTTTGCCGTAGTTTGTGTATTTTGCTCGGGCTTTGAGCTTTGTTGAAAAAGCAAGCGCATGACGTTTTGAAGTAAAAATCGCAATAGTAAAACTGCGGTTTAATTTGCATTTGACACGTGTATCGAAGTGGAACCTTAACACGCCATACCTGATGGCGGATGCCCCCTTACAGTTTTTTGTATATCTATCAGAATGGTCAGTAGACTTTCGTTGGATTTTTGCACTAGTGGAAGAGCTAGTCCCACATAGCCCCTGAGATTTAGTATTGCTGCAAATACAATTGCAATTTATTGGCATGCAACATTTTTAGATATGGCAAAAATTTTGTTTTTTTTCTGCATCTAGTTTTTCTTGTTTTCGATTTTATGGCGTGCTCAGTTTTGGTCTGACAAAGTCGGCGAAGTGCATAGTACATTGGAAACGTCAGCGCACCCGTCAAAAGTTTTTGTAACAAAGATGTAAATCATTAAATATGTCACAGAATACGGAAGACCCTAAGACGGCTGCAGTACCGCCAATACCGCCATCCGATCCAGAACCTCATGGGTCCCCCAGTGCAACCAGCTTGAAGAAAAAGACTTACTGCCAAGAAGCTTGCGACCACTGTTTTAATGTCGTAGTCAACGATTACCGTTCCGGGTGTATGTTAATTTCCTAACTTCCTTCAGAACCTTACCCTGAAAGTCCAACCACTGAAAACTGTTTTAATTTATTTCACAGAGTTTTTTTGGACCTCACCCAGTCAACTTTTGCTGTTGCTGTCGCTGCTGCTGTTGTCGCTGTTCATGCGTAACCGGAAGGAAATGCAGAGGCTTTCCTAACAGCATCTTCAGCAACCAAGCTCATGGTCTTTATAATGTTGTTCCTAATCATGCTCCTCAGCTTGTTTTTCGCCTCTCCGTGGTTTATTTGGCTGAATGACGATAAAAATAAAATATACGCTACCATGTTGAACACCGGATTCGACGAGTTATTCCTGTGCAAAGACAAAAAAGAAAAGGGTCCAGGCGGATGTTTAATGCATGCCGGATACTACATGACTTATCGATGCTTCCTCGCCTTTGCAGTAGTCATGCTCACAAACGCCTTCAGCATGATTGACGTCACTTCAACTACTGATGACCCCCACAGGGGACGATGTCACCATGGGTTCTGGTTGTACAAATACATTTTCCTAATCAGCTTACTCATCCTCATTTTCTTNCCTAATCAGCTTACTCATCATCATTTTCTTCGCCTTCAACGGTAAAACTGACCCAAATAGCTGGTTTGAATATATCGTCATGCTGTTCGGTCTTTGTATCCATGCCATGTTCAACTTCCTTGAGCTGATTATCCTCATGGAGCTTGTGGAAATCCTCACCATTTCAATGAAGACTCGGCAGGAACATGGCGGAAAATTCGTATACGCAATGCTCACAGCGATTACCTTCGTTGGCGATATTCTCGCATATGGAATACATTGCAGTTTGGTACTCATATAAACGCGACTTCCAAACTTTACGGCTCAAGGAGAGAGTGAGACTCTCTAAAGTCAATCAAGTACCAGCGAATCATTCCATCGTTGAAGATATGATGGAACGGTTTGAGCCCAACTGGCCGACAACAAATTGTCTTGAAGGAGAAAGTAAGAATGGATTTTTAAAGCGCATGGATATACATTTCACAGCTATAGCTTTGGTTTTCTGTTTGTTATAGGGCTGGGAAATTCTTTTTTTGAATCTAAAGTGGAGACTCTCCACGTATGTCTCATAGTGGGAATGGGAGCTTTCTGTTTGATTCTCGTGATGGGAATGCTGTTTAAGAAGTGGTGCTGCAGTCGCTACCCACTTCAAGGCTGGCTCCAGTGCTCCACATTGATTTTGTTTAATTTATTTCATCTTTGGAGCGCACTAGTCGAATTCACATCGTAAGCAGACAACCAAAATTTTAGCTCTCATGTATGTAATTGTATACACGTAAAACTATAAAGAATCATTTTCCTCTATGAAAAGATGTCCACTCACGTCCACGGTGCAACTGGGCCTTAGCGTTAACTCCGAATGGTTGGGACCCTATTAGAAATCCCGGAGATGTTAACGCAAAGTACGGACTGAGGAAAGGCAGCTACGACACTTACTCCCGATTTACAGGCGTTATCCATGCAGTACTGGCTGTGGTGACCCTCCTTTACTGTGCGTTCCTCCATGGACCTCGGACAAAATCAGCTCCTCTATCGCTCGCATTCCGGTTTTATATTACAAAAGGATACGACCGTCTTCCAGTGATTCCAGTTGTAGACCACTCTCCGGAAGGCAAAGATTATAACATAGCGCTGACAAAATTACAAGTTTATGATGACGAGAAGGACGAAGTTGGCCAAAGCTGGAGCTATTTTTATGCACTGATGTTTTTCGGGTCGATAAGTATTATGATGGCGATGACCAATTCAACAGATTTCTCTGCTCCGGAGCTCTACAACACAAACCAGCTAGCTTTGTTTGTAAAGTACACCTTTTCGATTGTTTGGACGCTATTCTACTGCTTCATTTTGATCTGTCCTTGTACAAGAGTGTACAAAAATTATGTGAATCCAATGAAGAAATCTCATAAGGACCCCGATGAAGGTGTCATGGACAAGGAATTTGAAGGGGACCCTAGTACAAGTGAAGGAACAAGTTCTAATACGGAGGAGCGCTCCGATGACACTAGTGAGGATAGTGAAAGCTCGGAGGAGATTCGGGCCATAAAGGAAAAATCAAAAGTTACAGTTACTACAGTGACTAGTAATACAACTGATAACTATAGTTATGAGGATGAAATTGAAGAGCAAGTAAATCAGCAAAAATGTGGCTGCTTTTGAATTGTTAGTTTTAAAAAGTTTATATCTCCAATGTCGAAAATAAATTATAATTTGCCTGCAGTACATTATTTTTCAACACAAAACATCAAGATCATGATCAGACATAACTTTTAGCAAAATCTTTTTTTTCGTACAAACAGTTTTGAAAATTTGAAAATGTTCAATATCCGTCGTCACTCCATGTGATGTCATGAGCTGGAAACCGAGTTTTTAAAATGTCTACTGTGATCTGATGGTCGGCTTTTCCATAACCCTTAGAGAACAAAAAAAAAACACACAAACTTGAACTTTCACCGATCGCTCTTTATAGGTATATAACTCAAGTAGGCTTAAAAGTTTACCTGAGAGTATCCAAAAACGAATATCTTATTTCCGGTACGTTCAATTCTTCCCCCGCCAAGAATGTCATCGTCTAGACCTTCCATGGAACGAGTTTCCTCTTGATACTTGTCGAAAATATCTCCTGCAAGAAAGAAAGAAAGAAAGAAAGCACAATTAGATTTTAATTCTGGCAGGAATGCATTTAAAAGTATTTAACATTCTCACCGTGATATAAACAGTCCGCTCTACCTCTAACAACAACTTTAGAATTAGTGTCTACATGTTTCCCATTTTCATCTTTCGCAAAAACTTTGATAAGGATGTACTTAAAACGACCAGTTTCATCTATTTTCACAATCATCCACCTGGTCCAGTTTAGCTTTCACGAAGTCAGATAACTTCACACTGCAACTTTCACTCGCCATCTTACAGATAAATCTTCTTCCAAAGAATCGTTTACTACTAAGACTTGTTAGTCGGTGTGAAAGGTTCAACAACATGAGCTAAACGGCTTTCTATTGGCAATACTATTTCGACTATTTTTCATGGGTTGACCATTTAAATTTTTTATTCTCATTTAACAAAAGTGCTTTCTTTCAACACGAGAATGTTTATCTAAACGTGCTCAAGATCCATTCAGAAACAGACGGTTTCTCATTCTCTTTTGTCGCACTGACACTGCCGAACAGATGAGCCGGTTTCAGCTGCCTGAATTCTACAACCCCGCACATGGGGCAAATCTGGGAATGGACATCGACAAGTCCATACAACAGCCATTCTACACTGCTATGAAACAGGCGGACCAAGGAACTTTCCTAAATGCAGATTAGTCATTACGTCATTAGTCATGTCATTTATTGGCAGGTACTAAAAATATCTAAGATACAATAGCTAGGTTCCTAATATAGCTTCTAAGATACAAAGTGGTTAAAAGCAAAACGCTTATTTCTAAGTTGTAAGTAGTACGAAATAGACTCTTTTCTAGCGTTGCTGAATACCTAAAAAATCCTGTATCTGTTTCATGCTCCATTAACACTAATTACTAAGGACTAGAGACTAGAGACACGTGCAAATACTGAATGCTCCTCCAGTCGACCGTTTTTTAGGCATAGCAAAACTTCTTGTTTTTTCAGTCCAATGGGGAAATGTAAGAAGACGCAACCAAAAAATGCAGGCGATGGCGAACCATTGTTATGAGTGCATGAATGAGTCAAAAATTCTGTAATGCAATACGTGCAACCAAATGCATTTTGTTGATATGTTGCACTCAAAATTGGTTAGATAACCAACTTTACGAGTAACATTTAAAGAGTAATACCGAGACGACACCTTAACATTATGAAAATACTGTATTACATTATATATTACATCAATAAACAAGTTGGAGCCTTTGGTGTGTTATTAGTCATTCATCCAAAATCTATGAGCTTTCGTATCCTATTGTTATAGTTGCTAACATCTTATAAAAATTATGCTGCAAGAACCACTTCATAGCGTAACGTGATGAACATTCGTACAAGTCTCTGAACACCCGTCCGTTTTCACGTCAAAACATTTTAAACATCACTTTCTATCCGCAGTAGGAACAAAAATATCAATGGAAACTGCAAGAATTGATAAAAACACTAAGACAGCCATTCAGTCCGTGCCGTAATACACTTGCACACATGCATACAATTTTTATAAGTAAACTCAGCACAAAGAAGACTGCGACAGAAAAGTGTTTACAAGCAAATACAGTTTCTACTTCTTTTGTAGCACAAGCCAGATAGGAAATATTTTGGTGTATGACTGCACCATCGCCAGATATCCAAACAAAAACTCTGTTCCTAAAAGTTGGCTCTGTGTGCAAGACTCAGCTTTTATTGAGAGACCCGAGGATAGACAGTTTTTATCTACTAAAATTGTTAGCATCCCAGACCAGGGACGGAATTGACTATATTGCAGTGTCTTCTAAATTCCCTAGTAGAATGTATGTACACAGTACACCCCATTCAAAACAGTATTAAATGCATGAATGGAATCAATTTGATCTGGTGTTCATATTGAAATCAGCATAATATTCCAAACTTATACAAGTGTTATTGTACAAGGCGTCCGGAGCCATTTGGTAGTACGATAAAAACTCCACTGCTAACTGGTATTCATGTACACACGCACAAGTACAAATCAGGTAAATCTTTTTTTAAACTTATTAGTCAAAGTTTCGTAAATCTTGTTATTGTATAATTAGCATTTTAACACTGCTATTAGCATACACGTCCCTGCAAGAAATACATCTAGGTGTCAACATCTTAGTCATGGGACACATCTTGTGTCAATAGTTGTAGTATTTACTTTTGTACAGGGGTAGCTGGTAGCGCAATGGATACTTGACGGTTACACAAAATTTTAATAACTACAAGGTTTCTGTAACGGTAAAAGTTGTACACCTTAGCAGCTATAAATAAATTGGTGCAATTTGTCCCTGACGTGTTTTCTGTAATTTTCAAAAAACGCTCGACTATGATACTATGAATAGTAAGATTTTTTCCTGATTTACCTACCTGTGTTGACCAACTCTCTAAAGCTACATAAGCAATTTAGTTCAAACTATTATACTAAATAAGTTAATACTATTATATCATTAACAATTTCAACAAGAGAGATACAATGTAGATTATAATCACATTTTCCTAATTAGCCGCATGGCTGACGCACAGTCTTGTAGCAAACAAAGCCCTGCGAGTAGTAAGTGAATTGGCATGGGCCTTTTTAATGTGTACAGAGTGCCTAGCGAAAGGACGGATAAAATAACGAAATCACATCCTTAAATAGAAAATTAGTAGCTTTCGTTATGCGTAAATAATTGCATATCAAAATTGAGCACTATTAGGTGTACATATCTAAACAGTAAAGTACCTCGTTAAATGTAGTATGTTATCTGTAGCATTGTTAAGCGTAAGGTCATTCAATGCAGTGACAGTTTACTGGTCAGTTGCAGATTTAAAAAAAGGAAACTTTTTCAAAGCTATTTATGTGAATCAATCAATAGTTACCTAAATATGCAGTTGCCCAACTTGAATTGTGTAACATGGACAAACATTTTCATTGATTGTTTTTCAGAACTATCACCATACGGCTTGTGTTGTTGAAGAATTTGGAAGAAAATGTCAACTTGCAAATCGGAATTGTCTTCATCTACAACGAAATTTTGAGACTTGACAGAGTGACCTTAAATGAGTTTTTAGTTAAGTAACTGTAGTGCCATATATAATTTACCCTTGGTATCAAAATGGATAAACAGCTTCAATTAACTTTTCTCGAAGTGACCCTGTGCCAAAAGATTACTAGTAGTGATCAGTTTATGCCAAAATAGATTTTACTGGTGAATGGATTGAAACGTGTAGTAACAAATATTCTGTTAATGTGACTGTTTTATATTAGCCAATAAATTAGCTACAAAGTTGTATCCGTAGCTGCTTACTAAAAAGTTTTGCACAACGGTCTCTTTCCAAACTTGTAGACAGCAACTAATAACTATTCAAGATGGCGTCTTCACCAACGAATAAAAGGTACTGACACATTTTAAACTATTTATTTAAAATTTGACGAAACATGAATTAAGTTTCATAATATTTTGCAGTGAGCTGAAGAAACTTTCAGAAGAAAGTTTAACTCGACAGCCAGAGGAAGTGTTCGACATAATTTGTAAACTGGGGGAAGGCTCCTATGGAAGTGTCTACAAGGCTTTGCACAAAGAGTCTGGACAAGTATTAGCAATAAAGCAAGTCCCTGTGGATACTGATCTGCAAGAAATTATCAAAGAAATCTCAATAATGCAACAGTGCGATAGTCCCTATGTAGTCAAGTATTATGGAAGCTACTTCAAAAATACAGATCTTTGGGTAAAACCGGAAATGCAATAACAAATCTTTAATAATAAAGTCTTGCAATTTTTATATCTTCTTTCGTTCCTTATAGATTGTTATGGAGTTTTGTGGTGCTGGCTCGGTATCTGATATCATGAGACTGCGAAAGAAAACGTTAACTGAAGATGAGATTGCAACTGTGTTGACAGACACACTCAAGGGCCTAGAGTACCTGCACGCACGGAAGAAGATTCACAGGGATATCAAAGCAGGCAATATTCTGCTCAATAGCGAGGGTCATGCGAAACTGGCGGATTTTGGTGTTGCCGGGCAACTTACGGTAAACTGAACAATCTTTCTGGCTATTTTCTTGTAGAGAAGACAATCATGGTTTCTATATGTGGGTTTGTTTGATTTGGAACAGGACACAATGGCTAAGCGCAATACTGTAATTGGTACTCCATTTTGGATGGCTCCAGAAGTCATACAGGAAATTGGTTATGACTGCGTAGCAGACATTTGGAGTTTAGGAATAACAGCTCTGGAAATGGCGGAAGGCCGACCCCCCTACGGCGACATTCATCACTATGAGAGTTATTTTTATGATTCCTTCAAAACCGCCGCCTACGTTTAGAAACATTGAGCAATGGTCTCCAGATTTTCTTGATTTTGTTTCTAAATGTTTAATTAAGGTAGCTCATTGTTTCCAAGTGTATGTCCGATTTCAAATTCAAATTGTTGGTTTAAAAAATCTAATTATTTTACTTAATAGAATCCTGATAACAGAGCAACGGCTGCGGAACTTTTAAACCATCCTTTCATAACTGTTTCAAAACCTGCAGAAATCTTACTAAAAATGATCAATGACGCTAGGCAAATTAGAGAGAATCTTCAAAATGGAATATACCCTACAAAAATCCCTGCGCCTAACACTGAAAACAACTTCCAGGTAATTCTTAAATAATCCATTCTTAACCAATTACTAAAAAGTAAAGCAAGCAAAAACCGATTTAGGGTAGTGGCTACGGCTATGCTGTTTGACTCGAATACGAGTTACCTTGACAAAAATCACGAAGTCCCAAAGTCCCAAGTAAATAAATATTTTCACTCGATTTCGCCTTCGTCGAATTCTCTATCGTTTTGTTCTATTTTCGCTTTGCAAAAAACTCGAATACTCCACTAGTTTCGAAAATTCATCTAAAATCTTAGATGTTTTCCTCGCGTTCGAGTCGTACAGCACTTTCAGGCCACATGAGATATTTCCAAGGAGTCCCAGGCTGGGACTCCTTTCTCAGTAGCGAAACCCATAGTGCTAGCGTGTGAGTGAATTTTACAAATTTTTGTTTCGTGATAACAATTTTTTAGTTGTTTCGTTAGCGTAGCTGCTAATTCAGTTTTACAAAACTATTCGATTCAAGTTTTATATTGCTAAGTTACCACTTTTTTTTTAACCCATAAGCAAAATTCTGACTACTATGGAATAAACTCTCCCTTATAACTTACGCCTAAATGTACATTTTTATATGATTTATGTTTCTTTTGTTAAATTAGTAGTCATTTTGCTTCGTAGTATTTGCTGTCATTATGACTCATAAAACTCCTCAGAAACAATCACATTTTATTTTCCCCTTTATGCAACATCCTTTTCATACGGATTGTTTAGAGATATTTCTGAGGTTATCAAACAAAACTGTATGTACATTTTTATATTTCTATATAACATAAAGTGACAACCGAATCAGTTTTAATTCTTGTAATTAACATTTTGAAGTACAATTAAGTTTGTTCTTGTGATTTTCTCTGGAATGCTAAGCAGCCCAAGCCGATATTTGGTTTTCTCGAAAATCTTGTCTCAAAAGTCCAGCATTATCTTCTGGGTAGATACGTTTTTCTATATTTTTACTCTAAAATACTGTAGACACTTTCCACTCTATAACTCTTTAACAAACTAAAAACTCAACTAACCATTCAAATAGCTGTTTTCGGTTTCCAGCTTTTTAGTCGCTTTCTTTTATGCAAAAATGGCTTCAAATATTGAATATACGTCAATGGAATGTCGCTCTGACAACATAAATATTTTCTAACTAGCTTTAGCATGACCATTTTTTACGTAACGTCTTTTCTCTTGTTTACCCAAGTTTGATTTGCTTCCAGAAAAAATCATGAGAAAATAAAATATCATGGGGAATACTATTTCCATTTCCTTACATAACAAATAACTTCACAAGATTTAAAATCACAGTGGCTTTCCAAATATCACAGCCAATTTTGACATAAAACAAGGCGCCAAGTAGAAAACTGTATTAGATTGCCTAGCAAACTATTTAAAATAATTTGCCTTGGACTACATCCACTACTTAAAATCCACAGGACTCCAACGATAAAACAATGAAGCCAGCAGATGATGGAACTCTAGTGCCTGGAATGCTCCACGACAACGGAGATATGGACGACATGGACTACAGTGATGGCACAATGATAGCGCATCAATCAGCTAGTGGAACTCTAGTTCCAGGAGGGTCAAATAATGTCGGCACTCTGGAGTCAAGTCTGGGAACAATGGTTATCAACTCGGATGGCGAAGACGATGATTCTACAATGAAACGTATGTGATCAAACATGGGCCCTTGCAGCATATTTCAATAGCGTCACAATTGCATTGTTTTTCTTGCATTTTTGTCGTTGTTTGTATTGTGTACTGTGCATTTTGTGTATATGCAATTGATTTCTACTCTTGTAGGGCATGACACAGCGGAAATGGATCCAACGAAAAAATCCTACAGACCTTTGTTCCTTGACCACTTTGATAAGAAAGATGCAGCTGCTGCAGCCGCATCAGCGAATGGCAGCGTGACCCCAAACAACTCTCAAGATGACAGCCCCAATAGTACAAACGAATTAGATGACATGAATGGTAAAGAAAGAAATGAGTTGAATAGATCTCCTCCTTATCATCACCAGTCTCAACATCAAGAGTCCAGTCCTTATTTCCAACAGAACCCAATGGTCCAATCAAGACTACACGAGTAGGTCCCAAAATCTCCACTTTTTAGTTTGCATATATTTTTTTGTTTGCACATTCAACATTGTTTTTGGTTTAAAATCTTGTTTTGGTCATTTTTTTCATGGTGAGTTGTTTTGGGTTTCTTGCTGGCATACTTTATGTCAACCACGGTTTTTATTTTTCACTTTTGTTTTTCTTGTTGCTATCACACATTTTACATCTTGACCTTGAGTTTCTTCTCTTTGTAAATCTATAATTTAATATTTTTTTACGTTTAGTTACAGTCACTCTATTACTTCTGTATTACTTCATGTTACCCCGAAGTTTGGTCAACCGCTCGCAATCACGGTGCACTGGTAAAGGCACTGTTGATGGTCGTAAGACCCGTGAGAAACATGACGGTGAGTGGAACAAATTGGTCGGTCAGAAATAAAAATGTGTTTCCATGGTTTCCACCTTACTTTCCCTTTGAGTTTTGATCTTTAGTACCTACTACGCAAAAACAAAGTACGTATGAAAGTACTGCTAATAATGCTGAAAATAGTCTTTACAGTTTTTCAAGAAAAAAACGACTGACCAATTTGTTTGTTGCCAGAATGTTATCTCCCCTAACTTTGGAAAAAGAGCTTAATTGGACCCTTAACCGCCCCCTTTGTTCGTATTCAAAAATGAATGTCAATGTTATGAAAACGAATGTTGAGCCTGTTTATTGATTGGTGGTGGTCTTTTAGACTTGACATCCTTAGATTTTAATGCGCTTGCTAATTGCGTCTAGACATTAGAGCGCAGTCCGCTTTTATGATAAAAATAGAATTAAAAATGCTTGCATGTGTAGGGATGCTTGAGTTTAGTTTTGTCGCAGGGTGCAACGGTGCAACATTGAGCGTAACAGTAAATCATATCTATCCATGTAAATATAACGTCTTCATGCCCGTGTACAGTTTGGCAGTTACCTGTTCTCCTATTATCTTGGATTGTAAGCTTCAATGTTCGACTTTTCGTGATCAGTCTCTTGTCAGTGTGTGAAATTGTCAAATCGTTCATTCCGTTACGAGAAAAAACAACAAACTTGGATACACTTCCGTCTCAGGATGACCAAGTTAACAGTTCTGATAAGATGAACGCAAGCAGTCAAACTAACTGGGAGGATGCTAAGAAATCAACTACATTACCAAATCAATCACACCAAAACCACTTGTGTTGCTGCTATCCCTCTGGTTATTGCCGCAGTAAATAAATAATTAATTCTAAATTAATGCTTCTTTGCTTCAAGCACTTTGCTTTTTATAGTTAAAAATGCGTTACAATAACAACTAAATAGTTTAAAATACTACAAATTGAACTCTTAATATTTAAACTTTTGCAGACTTTCCAAGAAATTCAACCCTTCCCCCGGTTCACCTCCCACCTGCATTCAACCAGCCCCAACATTTAAGTTCTCTTTACAACGATACAAAACAAATGACGGCCGATGAGCAGCGCGAGTTCGCTCAGAGGTTGCAGCGTCAACTGAGTCAAATTAGTGGAATGTGTGGTGCTTCAACCGCCGTGCTGGGCTATCGTGGAGGGCTCATGTATCAAGGCAACGGTCATCCGTCCCCGATGCCGGGATCCGTGGCCGCAGCGGATCAGACTTACTCCGCATCCCCGGACGTGGAGCTCCGAAGGCCACAATTTAATTTAGAAGCTGCATTTAATGCTAACCCTAGTTACGGAAAATCATTTATAGATAACATGGACTTTGAATTTGTAAGTTAATTCAGATCCTTTCAAAAACTGCCCGTGAAAGCGTTCGTATTTTAATTTTGTCTGTGTTTACTTTCTCCAGTTGAAGTTTTTAAGTATCGAAGACTTGGAACGGAAGATGGAAAATATTGATGCAGAAATGGAACGGGAGATTGACGAGTTGAGGAAGAGGTACCAGTCCAAGAGACAACCCATTATGGATGCCATCGATTGTAAACGAAAACGCCAGCAAAATTTTTAAAAATATTGGATAGATTTAATGAAAACGTATTCAAAAAATCAGTTTTCGCTGTAAGAAAACCTTATTTTTCCCCTTAAAACAGACCGGTGAAGTCGCAAAAGTAACTTATTTGTTCTTCCTTCTGTGTCAAGTCATTTTTTTTGTGTCAAACATTTTTTTTGTAATTTGAAATGTACATATAGATATCGCGAAGTTTCTCTCAGATTATGTGAATTTTTTGGTTTTAACTTTCTCTTGTGTCTTTATCTGATTGGCATTTTGTGGCAAGGCTGCATAATTAAAACGAATACTTATTATTTACACGAGTAACCCGATTTTATGATTTATCACGCGCATAACCACTTCTATCAAAATTATCACTCGTAGTAGCAACATTACGTGAAACGTAGATTTCACGAAGAAATTTTATACAAAAAAACATAACTGTAACATAGTTAAATGCTATGCACTCGATGTGGGAATAATTGTCATTAAATCGTGCATTTTATCGAGGAATTAAATTTAACATAACATACAACATAACACATAACCCTTAAAAGGCGCCGCAGGTGTAATCTTTCCAAACAACGAGGCTTCCAGCACTTCTCATGTTTCCCGAGCAATATTGTAGATATGGATACTGTAGATAGGATCAATCTTAGTATCAGATATTAGTTTTCTCCTGGCCTAGTGACTTTCTCCGAGTGTATACTTACGATGATATTATGTAATGATCTTTCCTATTGTACTTTCGTAAAAAATTAAGACTGAGTGGAAATCATTTTAGAGTAGTGCACTAAATCCTTAATGTAATTCAAACATTTTATTAAGGAGATGAGATTGAGATTAAATAATGGAGGAGTGAATATTATATATTTACTATTTACAGTCGTGACTTTTTCCTTAATTGGTGACTATGATTAATCAGCATAGGTACTGATCTGAATGCAATGCATAAAGCATATTATACTGTGTGGAATCAACATACATTGGCTTTTTTCTTCGTGTGGATAGTGGATTTGCAAGTAAACCATAATTCTGCTGCTATGACTTTCGTTCAGAGAACTGCAGTCATAATCACTTGTGCCGATTTTTTGTATTGCAAATTGAACGAAACGAATATCGTGGTTTGTTGCGTACATGGAAATACGTTATGAGAGTTAATTGAAAACAAATTGAGAGGGTCGTCTGAGAAGTTATTGTCATAATCATAAATAGATTTCATTTAATTATACATTCTGTCGCAATTTCGGTATACAACGGTAATAATAGCATTCTTTACAACGGTAATAATAGCATTCCCATTTACAATAAATAAAATAATATTTAAGTAGAAATAAACCTCGACATTTTCAATAATGTTTCAATAATTAACATTGACATAATATATTATACCTTGCAAACAAAATTAGCACATGCAGTAACTGCCATAATCCAATACTTGTTTTGCTTAACTAGATGTAAGGAATTAAAACTACAATCAAAGCTTCTTACTATTACAACCAACCACCTTTTCTTTTCATACAAAATATTTTCTCAAAAATGTCAATGTGCTAGTAGAAATGGAAACGAAACCCTTTTTGAAATGACGAATTGTCTTAAAAACTTACAATTTTGTATCCTGAGTCAATCTATACCGGTAACAATACTATGCAGTACTATATTTTGCAACAAATTAATTTAACCTTTGCAAAACAGTGTGAAGTGATAGTAAAATGTGATGGAAATGGAAACAGGTGCCACGGCATATAGTCGATTCCACTCTGATTAGGATTCGTTGTCATTGGAGAATTTTCTACTGTTCGCAGCAACTTGTTCCTCTGGCTTTTGAAACTGATTTTGTGCTGCTTCTTGTTTGTTCTTCTTTTCTTCATTTTTCTTAAACTGGTCTTCAGATGTATCACATATTTCAAAGGTATAAAAATCCCCGAAGAAGACTTTCCATCCAAAAGTCTGGAAGTCCATTTTGGACCACTCGCGGTAGAGGTGTGTATTTTTACCGAATTTCAATTTCTCTCCAATCCACAGATCTGAACTAGATTTTCTGAAGGTGTCTTGGGCGGATTCGGGTGATGTGCTTCGTTTTTTGTTCAAAATAAAGGACACCATACCTTGATTAGCAAATTCCATGTCAAAGACCTCAGACAAACACTCGCGAACTCTTTTAGCTTCTTCTGGCCATGGATCATTAATCCCTCCAACAATGGGTTTCTTTTTGGCCTTCTTATTCACCTTCTTCATCTTCTTCTTCACAAACTTCATCTCACACACAGACAGCGACTCTAAGGATTTCACTTGAAGGATTGTATCGACCATGTCATGCGTTACATATCCATACAATGAGCAACGTTTCAGGCGGGGAAAGAAATCTTTGAAGTGGGAAAAGGTCTTCTTGTCACATGTCACTTTGTCAATGAAAAGTTCTTCCAAGTTAGCTGATGAGTTAACAGTAAGAAGTTCTCCGTCTGGAATTCCGCTGATTTTCACATTTGCCAATGCAAGCTTACGCAAATTAGGGTTACTATTTTTCAAAAAATTAAACAAGTCTAATGATTGTAATCCTAAGCTAGCCGAAGAATACTCCTTCAGATTGGGGAAATTCTCTAGTATTTTGTTATGATCGCAAAGACCCTTTACGGTATGAAGCGTCAAAATCTCTAAAGCAGGCTTATCCAGTGAGTCTAAGAACAAGGCTTCGGCAAAATCGCAATCGGAGGCTGAAAATACTCTAAAAGGTATGCCCCTCGCCGCATCCACGATGGCTTGTGCGTGGCTTCCTGTAAAGTTACTTAACGTCAAGGACCTTTCGTCGTGGTTTATGTTCAAGAAGACTATAGTGCCACAGACAATCTTAACGTTTACTCGCGACAACATTACTCTTCTTAGGACTGATTCTTCTTCCGCAGGTACCGGTTGAATTATGGGTTTGTCGTAAAACAGCAAGTCAGAGATATACATAAGCTTTCCGCCAAAATATTGCTTCAATTTCGAACCGCTGACCTTCCCAAGCGGTTTTGGATGAGCCACGTCCAGATGAAATGTTTTCAAATTAGGCAAAAGGATCCTATCACGAGGAACAGAAGGTATTCGGACTTTCGTTTTAACTTCTTCAATTCTGCCAAGCTCTTCTTCCGTTTTAGTTTTCAACAATTTAACGTAATCAGTGAGGGCCATTTGAATGGTAGGGTCATTGTCTGCAACATCTTGCGGCTTTTCGGGCAGCTTCGAGGAATTTTTGGCCGGTGTTGCTGTAGGTTTTGAACTCTTTGGTGTGGATTGCTTGACTGTAGCTACTCCTTCCGATGCGGTACGTTTGACACAGGGTATTTTGGGTTTCATTCGCTTTTTGATACTTGTGACAGGTTTGGTTGCCTTCTTTAAACTTGCTGGTTTGACGACTTCAGGTGCTGGCTTTGTTCGCGTACGCATGTTGAACTGTGATACAGAGTCCTCCGTTAGAGTGCCTGTGATTTGGGCAGCTTCATCAGCCGCTATTAAACCCTTATAAGGAATGAAAACTTTTGCATTGAAGCTGTCATTGTCGAGGGATGCAAACCGAATTTGGAACAAGGCTGGTCCTAACACGTCCCTCAATTCTTGCGCAGTTGGAGCCCGTTGTTCCGCATTAGCTGTTTCAAGCCTGCTAGCTGCCCATCGCCTGAGAAAAATTCGGAAAATAACTTCACATTGCATTGCACTTGCCAAAATTCAATTAAGCAGTTTGTATACCTCACTACGTTGTCAAATACGACAAACTCGTCTTCTGCGTACCAATCATCATTTTGTAAAAATGTGCATAGTTTTTCAATAGAGAGTTGACCGAAGCTGGGATGTTGCAGTACGTCCTTGATGTTACTAAATATAAAGAAACAACGAATTAGCTTGACCGAAAACGGCAATACACGACATCTTCAAAATGAACTCTACATTCATGTAGATGTTTAATTACACAAACCTTGTGATAAATCTAGTTGCTTGATTTTTTAATTGCTCGTCATTAGATGAAAGAGCATGGAAAAACAAGTCAAAGACATTGTCCGCATCGATGTTTTTCTTCATATTTTCCACACATTTTTCAACGAGTTCCTTAAATTGGAGATACTGCGCTGCCCTCAATAGCTCCCTCGATGTGAAATCCGACGATGTACCGTTATAAATAACCTAAACAAACAGAAAACAATTTCAGAATTATAGAATGACAATGTCACAAATATTCAACTTTAACAACTATATTAAAACTAAAAATGTGCCCGAGGTATATGCCAATAATAGGATACTGATTTCTATCCATTACCTGAATGATTTCCCAGAACGTAGGGGACGGCATTTCATCAATTTCCACGTTTGATCCAGTCTTCCAAGCCCTGTTCAACTTTGAGATAAACGTGGGATTTTTGCAAAGGGCACTGAAAATAAGGCGATGGCCGGGACATTCATTGTCGCCAAACTTGAATGTGATATCTTTCAGTTCTGTGGTCGTCCACAGGTTATAATACTTTTCTTGTAAAGTACGACCATAAAAATGGTCATTCCACCTGTCGTAATGTTCTGAGTCATCATTTAGCGCTGTAGCATCACCGGCTAATCCCGATGTCGAACTGGAAGCACTAGTCCCTAACTCTGGAAAATCCTGAAGATCTTCCAATTTTAGGTTCCTCGGTTGAAGATCATGGTTGACCAATGTCGTTTCCGTTATACCTCTTGAACATACCGAGCTGTAAGTATTTTTGTCTGGGCATCTTCTTTTAGGATTGTTGTGGCCATTCGTTTCAAAAACGCCTTCATCTTCATCTGACGTTGCCACAGAGTTGCTTAAATTCCGCTTCCTCCCATTTGTAACAGCAAAACCTTCCATTTCTGTCCCACTGTCCGCACTGGACGAAGGCGAAATTGGAACCTGTTCCACAGGCTGGTTTAAATGGCGATTAGCTGGCAATGGCGGAGAAACGTTCCTGTTACTTTCTGGTTTTGAGGTTGATGGGACGGGATCATTATTATCAGGCCCAGAAACTGAATAGGTTGACACAATAACTAAGTTTCCTTCTGAAGATTCATTTTCACTGTTGTCATTTGACAAGTCAGCTCCGGCAACAACTAGTTGCTCTTGCTCCACTACAAGGTTGGCATTCATAATATTGTCATCCGAAACAGTCACTCTGAAACATTAAGTAGCAAGAACTTCATTAGTTAAAAACCAAAATATTAAATTAATCGACAGCCATCATTGAATTATTCAAGAGAGGAATAAAAATTGGTTAATTTTAGACCTATTGAAAGATTAGTTCACCACCGTTCCCTCCAGACACAGTGGAAGTTCACACCCGCTTATCCTACTTATCGTAGAAATGCGAGCTGCATTAAAATGCACAATTAATTAAACACAGAATTATAAGAACGGGAAAAATAGGTAACTTGAAACTAGTTTTTTTAAACCTTACAATGTATTTCAACCACATTGCAAGTGATAAACAAAAACATGAGCAGAAACTTGATGCGTTGTGTTCACAGGTTTTGAGCTGCTTATACATTAAAGGATGCGACGTAAATCTGTCCATATTCGCGCTTGTAGCGTAAAATAGAAAAAAAGTGCATGAAGAACATTATGCCCTATCCCACTTATGTAAACTACATTGAAACCAAAAATGAAACTTGGCTCAAGTTTTGTTGAACAAAAACGCTTGGGCTCGAGCTCCAGATAATGCGAATTCCTGTTAAAATTAAATGTGAAATTTTAAGAGTATTACATTTAAATACGAATCTATCTAACCAGAAGTTACTGATAAAACAACTAAATCGAATCTCCGCCTTAAACAAAGCATGAAAGATGCATGAGCTCAAGGAAATGTTAATCTAAAAAAATAGTTCAAGTATATGAACTGACCACAATTGGGTCTATTGCCACTCTTCGCTTGGGGAGCTTGGTTAGATAAACAATTTCATTTGCAATGTTGCAAACCGCCTAAATGTAGTTATCAAAACGGAACGACCAGGAACGGGAATGCATAAACTAAAATATTGTTATCAGTCGAATGCGATTCCTTTGTTTAGCTCATGTTCAGTTCATAGCATAAATGGATAAAGACGATATCAATTATGGGGTGACGTGAGACTATCATTAATGAAACAACAAACCCATGGGTGGTTTTGAACCAGGGTTCCGTGGTTTTCAATCTGGGTTAATCTACTCTTGTGAATCTACAACGGTTTTTGCTAATTCCTAATTCGATGATACACATATGATGGCGAAAATGATGGCCACAGGATGCCACGTGTGTCAGGAAAGTAGGCGTTTTTAATTTTGCCATCATATAAATCCTGAATCCGTTACTAATTTGATATTTTTGTTTATTATTTGACGGGAAAACATGGTTTTCAGTTGAGGTCATCGTTTACTTGGGTAATTGTTCTGCGGGATACATCTCGCGTACACAAAACGCAAACAAAGTATTTTCATCGTTTAATAACTTGTTTTGTCAGCACGCACAAAATATTTGCACGTGGATTTAATGAATATTTTAATGTTATTTTTGCGTCAACCTGCTGGAACTCAATTTTGATAATTTATCTGCCTTGTATATTATAAATAGGGATGTACCGAGCTGAAAAAAAATGGGCTGAGTACCGAGCACCGAGCAATTAAAAATTTCTCAGGCTCGGCCGAGCCGGCTCGCCGAGTACTCGGCCTAATTTTGTTAATGAAAATAATAATAAAACGCCGTAAATATGCACATTCTGTACCCAATATTGATGCGGTACACGCGCAAATATTAAAAGAAATCAACAAAAGGCCTTTTACTAAGCTAAAACATAGACTTAATGTGGCTTTTACCAATAATTTCTGGCGTAAAGATCATTTCCGTTGTGAAAAACGGTTTTTTATCATTATATTTATTACTTTAATTATAAACATAAATATATTGTTGATCTTTTGTTAGTATAATATGGTATGACGTGTCTGTGGTCTCGTCCTTCTGGTAGGTCATTAACTTCGTTTTTTACTCGTGTGTTGAGCTTCAGGGATGGTCAATTGTGCATATCAATGTACACCATGAACCCTCAACTTAATTGTTTCTGACATGTTACTACGAATTTTTATAAGATAGGTTCCAATTTGCATTAACTTTTTACTTTTACTCAACAAGTTATGTTCCACATTTTATCCAAATTCCAATATTATGGGCTGGATATTAAAAAATTCGTCACTTCCTAGATTACAGTAAACTTGCTTTGAACAATTTTGAAATTTTGATCTTTATAAATTCAAAATTGTGAGTATGATGTATGTATAACGGTCATGCCTTCAACTCATGAAGGAGGTCGTGACAAGACAATTCTAAACTGGCATCATTCATACAAAACTCAAAACAAGTCTTAAAACATCGATTAAAACTTAATGCAGTGGCGCTATGAGTACCAAGGTTAGAATTTCAGAAATAATAGACAAAAGATATGCATAAGTTCCAAAGCGAAACCTGTTTGATAAGCTTTTGTAACAAATTAAAGTTTTCTCATTATACCTAAGGTAAAAGAACTTTCGTTCAAGGTCGTGTCAAAATGGAATTTAAGGAATCACAGGTTTCAAAGCCACTTCGTGAATAAAAATCATTCAACAACTAAAGAACTTCGGCTAAATAAATAAAAATCTGCTTTAATATATCGGTTCAAAGGCTTGGGCTTCAAGGAGATTGACCAACACGATGAAAGAAACCGGATTCAGAACACCTGTGTACAAGTCATTCAGCCTTCTACACGTGCCGGAAAAAATTTCTCCAGTCCTCATGTTTCCAACTTGATTGCTTTCCCCTTTAGGCATATCAATTTGACACCCGAGTCTAATTTCCAAGTTTCACGTAAATCATAACCATAATGTCCATAATTAGTTAAAGCCCACAGCGTGGTTTCTGGTTGGTATGAAGCTAAAATCATACCATTTCCAACTGATGATCTCATCGAAATATTTACAAAAAAAAATCTTTATAGCATGGGGAAAACATCGAAGGTCAAATTCTTTTCTCGTGGAACACGTGGTACATAAATTTCCCTTTTGGATATTCCTTTCTTGGAACAACAATTTTTATTGCGTATCCGGTAAGGAAGAATCATCTATGACAGAAGGGTCAACCTGACTTTCCTTAAGAAAAATTACGCGTTTTGTATGCAGATCTGCTTTAATGCAACCAATTTTGACCAGAAAATTATAGCTTGTAAACCACCCCTATCAGTCAGAAGCACGAAAATGCAATTTCAGCCAAGATCTTTTGTTTTTGTTACGATTTATCGACCTCGGGAAGCACAAAGATCAATTGGAACGATGTCCGCAATAGTTGATTATTATCGACAGGATTTCATAGTCTCCTCTTCAATTGAAAGGGGCTGGCTAATAACTAGTCATTACTAATAGCTTTCTCATTACAAGCAAAAATCGTGTCCAGAAAAGCATCTATTTTTAAAATCTTCATAGAAAAAACGTTTAGTATGCTTTTCAGTTTTAGGAAATTTATAACTGTGATGAAAGTACGATATGATCTTTGTTAATTTAAGTTCACAATTTTTTTTAAAACTTGATCCTCTGTCCATTCAAATCGTCTAATTTGCATTTAAGCGTGCAAAATTCTAAATGGTGTTTACAAAAGCTGGTTTTACAGCAAAATACGAATGTTGACAGAGAACCTATTTGGTAACAAGAAAGACAAGGTGCCGCGGTAGAAAAAGGTTGTAGAAAAACTGGATCTCATAAAGCAAATTGATATGACTGTGATGATGATTTGTTCAAGTGATTAAAGATGATATGCGGGCCCATCCTATGAAGCTCTATAGAATAAAATCC
>JAAXOA010000396.1:0-24621 GCA_036561885.1 Salina celebensis
GTAGGTGTATTATAAATTATAAGGTAAGTCGAATGCCAATTTACTGTGTAAAAATCTCATATATTTTAAATTACTGCTAAATAGAAGTGTAACTTTATCTGTAACTTTCTCAAGTGAAAAAACCGTCTTGTTGCTGTCACGTTGCTTGTTAACAAGGGAGAAAAAGAAATTTCTTTTTGTTGCTGCTTCGTTTTTAATCTAGCGCAATGAATGTAGCGCAATAAATTTCTGTTTCAAGGGACAACTGTCACAGTCTCACGTTTTCTCCTTGTTTAGAATTTTTATATTTAATGATAAAGTTTGTAAACAAGCATGTTTGATTACTTTTATCTACATACCTAATATTATACGCTTTTATGTGTTATGTTCTGTACGCTTTTTGTAACATCACATCGCTAGATAATACTATGCAAATCCACGTTGTAGTGACAGTCAGCGTATGTTCTAAGGTACAATTTTCATGAAAACCTTGAAAAGTTCCAGCCTCCATTGTCTCTTTTTAGTAACCAATGGCAACATTACGCAGCTGCACATTTCTTTGGAGTTCTAAGGCCATCCTGGAGAAGTCTTAAAACGAGCAACTCCAACTTAGAAACATTTGAAAAACAACCAAAATGACAACTCATTCCATGGTCCCCTATAAAACAACTGTCCAGTCATCTAATGAGCTTAACCTACACAAAGCAGAAAATTATTGCTGCTAAATATTTTATGACTTTTCTTGCATATTCCCCAACAGACTTAGGTATGAACTTTTACCAAAGATCAGCTATTCTCGGGAATAAAAGGATTTTTACGATTGGTTTGGTTACAAATCTCTTTTACATAACTTTTACTACATTCCTAGACTTGCTAGATACATGCACAAAACGCTGCTGGTAATTTGCTACAATACGATACTAAACATTTTCAACACGTCATTGTGTACACTTTGGTCTCCCAAGAAAAAGGACCCGAGCGGTTTTCATTCATGCATTCAATATTATCGTAGGGGGCTCTCAATAATTTACGTCTACCCAAGCCTTGTCGTCTTTGTCGTAAAAATTTATGAGAAATTTGAACAGATCCTAGAATGAATATATTTTACACAAACCTTTTGTACTTTATTGGCCATTCAGTTTTTGCACTTATTTCTCCTGTAATATATTACCATATGCACACAACTGTCAATAAAAATGAAGCACATCATTCTCTTCGACTGGTTTAGTTACCAGCCTGTCTCTATTTGCATTTCACACCAAGAACTCCTACGGCAACGCCACATTTCTTTGCAATTTGTATAAGAAAGCAAGAACCCATCGTTTTTAACACCCTCAGTTTTCATTTCTTCTTGAGCTGTCCCATGTCCTTGTATAGGTACGCTTTCAAAATATTTTCCTCATCTTCCAATATGAGATAAGAGTTTTTCACATCCTGGCTTCTAATTTGGATAATTTTACGAGTTTAGATTTTATCTGTGCTTACTGTACTACACTTTTCTAGTTTGGAGATAAAAATTACTTGAAATTCTTGTATGTCTAGCGTCTTGAGTAGTAACCATTCATGATTTCTAGCAGTTAACACTGAACACGCATCTTTGCCCATGATCTGAGAATGTTCCTGTATGTAAATTATTAAATGAGGAATCTCCTAATGAAAACGTTTAGGTGCATGCGGGACCACAATTTATCTCTTTGCATTTATTTATCCTCGTTAAATGGTTCTTTCATCAGCAACCCCCGCACACATGAAAGAAAACTGAATTGAAGAGAGTAACACGGTAAGCTAAGATTTTTCTTATGCAAGATCTAATGAAGAGTCAATGTCCACAGAAGGCAAGACCAGGTTTGAAATTCAATGCGTGTTTCGTACCATCAATAAACGTCAGCCAACATATTGGACAGATTACGAAATGAGGTAATGTAGCCATTTAGCATTTCGTATCACAAACTAAACATCCTAGTCTTTAATTTATGACCAAAGAATGTAAATTATCGCAGGGAAAATACTTGCTAATGTGGGGAGAAAAACTGCTTCTGGTTAGGTTTCAACACTTCTTTCTTCGAAACGCTGCAAAGATTAGAAAGATTATGTTGTTTAGATTTCTATTACCATAACCAGTAAGCTCCAGTATTCATTCATCAAAGAAAATTACTTTCTTGGGGCATTTCAGGTCAGTCGAATGAATTCCAATGCTACCAAGTACACATTGTGTAGCACCTTTTGTATTGGAAATACTGCTAGAGACGTATCGACACTTCCTTACCCATACCTTCATTCCCACAAGAGGCCAGCGTGTCGCGTGCCTTGCCACATTCCAAGAACACGCCACTTTTACACTGTTCCACATGTTATCACACTTTCAATACAATACACGTCACCGAAAAAGAAAGTGAAAGTGGCCAGCAAACAAAATAATTTCATGTTTCAGTCAAATAAATATAGTCCATTCTCTTGTTCAATCATACAGCAGCAATAAACTACATACCGAAATAAAACACTTTCGTGCTGAGTAAAGTAAATAGACGTTCCATAAGAATCAATGAATGAGAGTTCAATGTATTCCGATAATTGCAAACTTTTGTGCTTTCGCTTGATCGATAAAAGTCTAGTTTTGGGAAGGATTATTCCTGGAGAGAGAAAAATCACCTGTGCAAATTACTTTTTGAATTGATGCAAACCCCGGAAGTCTACTAGGACTGATTGGAGTGTTTTCCCCCTTTTTTCTTCTTTATCGATTACACTATTTTCGTTTTTTTTTCAGATATCGCCATAAAAATGTTGTGGATATTGTTTTGTGATACCACTCACCCAAAGACATTCACGCAGCTATTGCGTTAGTGGTGTGAATGAATGCGGAACCAGTTTTCATAAACGTAATTCCCTCGACCAGAATTCTCCCATGGTCCGTGCCCTCGTCAAGATAACTTTTCAATTTCCTCTGCCAACCACAGCCAGTCTCAGTGAGACATGGTCTCTTGAACGTGAAAACAGCAATAATTGTGTTTCATATGAAACATATGGATATTATTATGATGTCACGTATCAATATCAACGTTTCCTGTCATCTTCGGAAAACTTTCGTAATAACTTGGGTTGACATAACACAGCATCCACACTGTGCCAGTCTTAAAGTGTAATGTAACAAGATCACTTATTCCCTCGTTTTTTGTCATAATGTCCAGTAAAAGAGCCATTAGTTGTGAAGGAAACCATTTTTTTCTCTCTAAATCTCGCCCCAGTCCCTTTCAGCGAAGTCGCAGCAATGACAGGTAAAAATGGAGCTAATGCAGAGCTCTTGTACTTTGTCCTTGCCGACGTTTTGCTGATAGCTCCAACCGTGAATCCAACCAAAAGAAGTTGAAAAACTTGAGTCGTACTCATAACCGTAATATCTATGGACTTAAATGCTCAACTTTTAGGCGTAACTTTTTCAAGATGACGTCCTCTGCTGCTCCAAACATTCCCGTCATTAGCAAGAAATTTATTGCCGATTGCATTATAACGACATCTGACATCATCATTTGCTTTTCTCTCTAATCTAACTTGGAGGAAATAAATGCAGCGAGGAAAAACTCTCGACATTATTATCTTTCTCTTGTCTTTTTCCTCCCATTTTCATTCCAATCCATCAGGCAAGCTTTTACGCTTCTTTCAATTCTTTGTTCGATGGAGCCAGTCAAGGTCATTACATGAAAAAAGAATCTTTCTAGTTAGTCCGCAATTTTAGTATTCTTTCGTGTTTGTATTTATGGCGTCATTATCACATTCTCCCTCTGATGGTATTGTTATTACTAGCATAAATTCCTTATAGCTTTCTATCCAAATTGCTCCTATTACAAAAGAACAAGAAAAAAGTCAACTTTTAAGCTCCAATTAACACTAGAAAGATGAACTGAAACGCTCTCCTTGTCAAATTCATCAGAAACTAGTCGTACATGTGCGCAAACTGTAGCCTATTATCGTCTGGCTTGAAAATTGCAAAAAAATGTGAGCCAGTTATAATTAATCATTAAGAAACACAGCTCCAACCGATTTGCGTTTCGAAATCACAGCGCCAGTGATGCCAATTCGATAGGGGTTTCAAAATGAATGTAGGTGTGTATAGGGAGAAAGGTCACAAAGCAAATTATTTTCGCTATATTCCCCGAGTCCCAGTGCGTTCCATCTACTTAGCTCATTCTAGATACTTTCTTCATCATCTGACAAGCTCAATCAACTCTCCCCCACAATTGTGCCATCAGCATTACAACTTGGAAAATCGGCTAGGAAATTGTATACTCTATCACCATTCTCTGACATTATTCCCTGATTAGACACACCACTGGTGCCAGGAGACACAATTCTAAAGCTAACGCAAAACATAAAAGTAGCCGAAGTTGGATCCGAGTTTGCAACTTTAGAAAAACATAAAATAGATTCATTTCAGTTTTGCGCATGTAATTCAAAGTTTTAATGCGATCCGAATGCATAAAGTTTCCCTTCCCGACTACTTACTCGTAATGGCCTTTTAAACTTCATAGACTTATCAGGCCGACAGACAAAACCTTTGGAATTAGAACTTCCTAGAGATAACTAAAAGCAGATGAAAAAAAATTAATGATCACTGGGCGTAGGAGTCACAGTAAATTTCATACCCTGTCAAGATGGAAGAACTTTTCTTTCAGTCTCGTTAAGTTGCATCATTTCGTTAAATGAAGTATAGAGTTTGCTCCTTTTGCATTGTCTCTCTCTTAAAAAACACATTTTTTTCTTCGTCAATCCGTGCTCAAAACAAAAAGGTTACGCTTATACAGTTACAAGACTAACTTTTTTGTTAAGAAACCCTTTAAGCGTTGTGGAGGTATGCGGCATGCCGTGTTTTACCACAAATTCTATTTTAATATTCTTGACACAAGGCTGGGCTTAACATCTCACCTTTTTACACGCTGCGATCCTTGCGCTCTATGCATATTTTCTATAAATAAGCTCATTCAAAAGAACTCTCAGAGTTTAAAAAAAAGAGATTGTTGCATAACCGTGTAACTGCCGTGTAATTATCTGTAATTTTTTACTCTTTATTTTTTATTGTGTCAAATTGTCATCCATTTAAGACATCCATACTTGGGCCTAAGCTTAAATTATATAATTTTTGCTGACCTTTGTTGCAACTGAACTGATGAACAATCGAGGTTCCATGCTGGCTACAAGTTTTCATACAAAAATTATGGCCAAGCTGTCTTTTAAATTAGCAACTACCCAATAATAAATCTGCTTATCATTGTCATCTCGTCGTTTTGAAGAATATTTCTTCTCTAAAGATACCAGATACCTATCGCAAAGTCAGCTTGAAAATTGTATGCGGTAATGTTGGAAAAATACATTTTATAACCAAAGAAATTAGCAAGCTTGCAATTGAAAGTGAATAGAATGCTCATAAAATTACCACTTATGTCAGATGCAGTTTTATGCAAACGCAAGCGCTCCGCGGTGGAACGCTGTTGTTTAACACAATTCACGTTTTTATCTCATTATTAGCCACAACTTTAAGCAATATCCTTGTCTCTATTTTAGGTCGTTTTCTGGGACGGATGCCGAATTAGATAAGCTATCATACCATCACTGCACATCGTTTCCACTTGAATACTGTCAACTGTAGAATGACTTTGCTGCAAATGCGCTTTTACAAGCCAAAAAGTTATGGCTACACTAAAGAAGTACCAGTAAAGATGACTTGGCTCGTTATGCAACAATGTGAGAAGTACTGCGCGTTAATTTATTAATAGTTTGATAAAAACGCAATGATGCAATGCAATCTAGCCAGATTTGTGCAATCAGTTTTTTTGTTGCACAGCAAAGCGCAGCTTTTGTATACGTTTTAACATAAAAAACTTAAAGTAAGACGTTGCGGTTATCAGGCGTTCAAAAGACTTTACAATGACAAAATGAAAAATTTACAGGGCAAATCAGTTAAGCTTTTTAAAACGACTTGAAAGAATAGGTGGCCCAAGTTGTGAATCAGAGTTACAACTAGGAAACAGAATTCGTTCCGTTTTTATAAAGCCTAGAAGCCAAGAAGAGTAAAGTTTAATCATTTTATTTAATTGGCTTGTTGTACGATCTGCTATGAAACGAGTGGTGCACAGTGTGATACAAACAAGGCACGGCTCGTTTACTACAACTATTTCGCATTGCGCACTTGTAACGCAATTTAATTTACTTATTGCTTCACTACTGTACTGTACACTCCCTTTAACTTTGATAGAGGCAAAAAAACTGCATTGAAAATGATGGACTTTTTTTATTGGAAGGATTTTTTTACGATGAGTTTATTGCTCTTGCACTTTCCTCTTTAATTTTTATGTAATCCAGAGAAACAACATTGAATTTAAACTTGACACAATAGAAAACACCTTTTTAGAAGATTTTAGACAAGGGTAATTCAGAGGAGGAGTGTTGGCGAAAGACAACAACTGACTGGAATCGAGCCAAGTTAGTTTCATTACGCTTTCATACGGTTGATTTACTGCGATTTATAAAAATTGGAAGGCACCAGTTCTATCAAGATTTTTTATACGGTAGAAAACCAGTGTCTGAAAATGGAACCGAAAAGTCTTTCTATGACACAAAAATTATGATATATCTATGAAAAACCGGTGCAAAGTCAGGATACATCAAAGCAACTGTTTGTTGTAGACATTTCTATGCGTTTTTTTTTCTCATAAGCAGTTATCATTAACACCACCACATCTAATTATCCTGAAAGTTATAAAGGTACATGAACAAAACACAGTGATAGTCACGGTAGGCGGGTGGCTTTTCTTAATGGACTGTGTACCATACAAAAAAAGAACTATCTTGAAGAATCCCAAATTATTTTCATATTTTTAGTACTATCATTCTATTTATGATTATGGTTATTGCAGTGATAACTTTGTGCATGGGACCTTTTGTGTGAAGACCCGCAAAGCCGCATTGATTAAGATCTAGTTAAAGTGTACGCTCAGCCCAATAGGTTTTTTTTCGCACTGTAATATAATGAATGGTTAAAAGAAAAACAAGAATCGTTAGTCTTGTGCCGGTTTTCATGATTCAACGACAATAGGCTTCATGGCACCATCATTTGAATGCCTCATGGTTCTATCACTTTCAAGTAAGCCAATGCACCACCAAAAAACCAGCTATGATGCGTTGCATAGCGTCAATGAGCCATGAAAAGTAATAAGGTAGATAATGGTTTCGATCCGTGTGATAAGAAGAAAAGGAATACATTCAAATAAATAATATGTATGTTCATGATCACGACTACAACTGTTAAAAGAAATTATGTGCGGAATCATGAGGCTGTTTCAGACACCAATTCTGTGTGACCTATTCGCATTCGGTAAATTTTCACTGCACTACAGTATGAACTATGTGTACAAGTAACTTTTTATCGTATGCATTTTCTCTCTAAAACACCTCGACATAAATAAATGTGCCGTACTGTCAGAAACATGACACTTTAGGTTGAAATCCGTCATTATGTCAATGTGTTTAAACGTGCACTCCTTAGGTCCATGCGTGAGCAGACTGTTCACGAACATCGTTGAGAGTCATTTTTAAACAAGTGCATGATGGATTTCGCACTTTTGATAGTAACGACATTTTGTTATTTTCACACTATGTTTCTCGGTTAAACTCAATACATACAATTTGGAAATGTGATACTTTTCTAGTGTCGATCGAAAATAGATACCTTATTGAGGATCCGGTTGTAATATTAGTTATGTATTCCAATATATATTCCACTGAGGTTTTTTGAATTAATTTTGTATTTTTCATACAAATTCGGTTTCACGTGAATCACTGCTAAAGATAGGAAAAATCCGCTTCAAACCAATTGGATATTCGTATTTTAAATATCCAATCTTGCTCACCTCACTAGTTTCATCATGCACACCTCCTGCCACCAACGAAAACTACTAAATTTCCCACGACGAACAACGACACGACGTTTGCAAGGAAAACCTTAAGACTCGACTGACTGTTAAGCTGTCAAGCAGCCAACTTTTGGCAACGTTACGACCACCGCCATCAACAACTTGAGTATACTACGCAACGCATAAATCCAATAGTTTGCAATACACTAATCCACATAGCTTACAAAATAAACTTCTTCGTTTTTTAGATTTTGCACATAAGCTGAGCGTTTCCTACACAGTTTTCCTCTTAACAGACCTGGTCTATGCATTAACACACATGTAAAACAAACATAATGTGGATAAGAATGTATGTTAGGATTCTTGCAAGCCCTTTACGTAGAGATAAAGTGATTACTTTTTTTATTTATTCATTCCTCCAGAGAAAGGATGAGGTGAAAAGAAAACAATAAAGATTACGAAAAGGTTTGGCTTTTTGTCAGTTCGCACCACACAGCAGCGTTGCAAAATAAACAACCAAGTATTCCAAACACTCACTCCTGATTCCTTCCCTCCACTTCAATTTTCATAGAAAACTGTCAGTGTCAAAGAGTCAACACACGGAACATTTACAATAGTGAAAAAAACTGTGCGAAACCAAAAAGTTGATGTAGAGGAGCCAAAAAAAGCTTTTTCTTGAGCCTGTAAACTTTGCGTGAATAAAGAAAACAGTCTACAAAAAAGTAACCTCACTACCACTCCTAACACAATCAAGCTCTTGGAAAGTGACACTCGTATATCATCGAGTCAAAGGGGAAAGGAGGAAGTAGAAAATAGTCACGGCAGGAGTTATCATAAACACATCCAAAGTTAAATATGTACGCTCCTCGGTTCTAAATTATCTTAAACTATTCTCATTCCGAAAACTCGTTAATTTTGCAAACAATTTCTAAAGACAATATTATGTTTGCACAACACTTTTTGGCATCTTATGGCTCAAGAGGTTTCTGCTATGGCTTATAAAATTATGCCAGGCATCTGCGAATCACGTATAGTCACTTTTTCCAACTGCTGTGCGTGTGTCAAACTTTTTTGTCTGTATTGTTTAAAAAACTATTCAACCAGGATAAACACGGAGAGCTCTAAACGAACAAAAATGTTTCTTCTCTTGAACAGTATGACAGACTGAACCGAGTCTGAAACTGTCTTGTGAATTTTTATGGAAGCAGAAGATATCTTATTTAATACATATTTTTTTTTATGTTGAAACGTGTTTAGTTTACCTTACTGTGAGAAACACACACACTGCATAGACGACTGAAAAATCATGACTTACAACACCCACTATGCATGCACAGAGCTGCGCTATGTCAAAAATTCAAACCAATCTTGTTCAGCGATGCAGGCACTGTACTTGCTAATCTGAGTGATATACTCAAACAGATACTGACTTTCATACAAAACACCTTACACTAACAAAAGCGTCTATGTAAACTAACGTGTTTTGTTGGCAGTATAATCACAGGCTACAAAAGAGGAGGAAAAAAAATTCAAAGAGAAAAACGACGTTTTAAATGGCAGACTAATAATGAAAAAAATCATAATGTTTTGCTATTAAATACTGTATTGAAAAGAGGTACGAGAAGATTTTTTAGATAGGAAATCGTGAAACAATTTTTGTTTCATTCAGCTAGTGGACTGTTATCTACAGAGTTTGTTCGCATTACGTCTTTTCATCTTGCAAATCTTACACTTCGTTGATTTCGTCTTAACAAAAACATATCTGTAATATAGCGGAAACTGTAGAACTGATGTCTGTTATTTTGCGCAGTTGTGTGTATCATAATGCAAAACTTGATCAGGATGCAGAAGCTCAGAACTAGATAGTATTTTTATGCTTTCAAAAAATCTCATATATTATTTAAAGTAAACACAAACAGTTTGTCACTTTCAGTTTATCAATATAAAATGAAAGGACAAACACCGAGCAAAGCGCTGCCGATAAATCATAACAAAAACGCAAATTCATTGAAATGATCAGGTAAACATTTTGAATGCTGTACTACCTTTGACAATTCCATTTTGAGCTAGACTGAAAACGGAAGTGTGTTTAGGGTTGGATATCTAGAGCAATGATCATTCGTTTTTGTTTGTCATCTCCGTATAGGAATGTATTTAAATGACTAACAACATTTTGATTTACACACACGTGACCAGTAAATATTTCCCAAGTAAAATGCTACTGCCCACATGAGCTACCTACTTACACACACTGCTCATCAAAGTCAGACTATTCTGATATTTTGTATGTTATGTTCCACTCTTATCTGCACTCTTAGAAGCGTTTGAATACTGTTTGCGTACCATCGTGCTTACATCTGCTATCATATCATAGTTCAGTAGTCTTTCTAAAATGAAATATCATTTTATATGATAAGTACAATCAGACTCTCAGCACGAAATAAACGTTGTCGTTTTTTGAAACATTTTTTTTTTTCGTTTTAATGTAAGTTCAAAATGGAGGTGAGCATGGGCATGACAGGAGAAAAAAAACTATATACGCCTTCCTTTGCGAAGAACATAACTTGTGCGGCTGTGTTGTCACATTCCAAGTAACTGAATATCTCAGGAAAAAACTCATACTCATGAAAAATTCCATGTGCTTTTAGATTCATGATACATTTTTTACGATAAATACGCTTAATCATAACCGTAAACATAAAAACTAAATATGATATTATACTGGCCTTCTATGTCAGTGCCAAAAAAAGTTAACAGCATTCATTGTATCACCGCCTGCTCCAATGTGTTCTGCATAATGCACATAAACCATTTGGGAGATGAACAGAGAAGAAAGTACACAAAAAATTGTTGAAGTTAAAGCTTGAAGATGTATACAGAAAAAACGTACTGGATGTGATAGACATAGTGCTCAAGTTCCCATGCATTCCTCATTGAAGTCCCATGTAATTTCCTTATAGGACTTATGATAACTATATTTAAGTGGTTGTAAATAATATTGCCATTTTCGTGATCTTAGTTTTTGGCATGCTGAACAGTTACGAGGCGCTTTAGACGAGAAGTACGTGCATGATTGTGTACACAAGAATATTAAAGAAGACTTACATTCCTGTAAATCTTAAATGGAATGACGAATTGAAAGGACAGGTATATGTTATCACTTCTTTTTTCAGATATCTCAGTTCGCTTGTGAGCATACCTCAATAGAAAAAAAAAACCTGGAAGCGCTTTTCAAAAATTCCAGGGGAAAACTGATAAGTGATAAGTAGAAATCCTTTCAAAGTGGTTAAGATGTATCAGGACATGCTATCACTTGCAAAAAAAGCCTCCAAAAAGTTTCCAATTTCCTTCTAAACGGTTTGACTCGTAGCAGCAAGCGGTTCTCCATAAATTCTGTTTAAGCCAATGCCGCATCATTCATTTCTACTTCGATTTCCCTCCCTATAGAATGCAACCATTTCTGTTTCTAATGCATAAAGGATATTAGACACAGGCAATTTATTAAGACTTTAGACACTATGATGTAGTCTTACTTGCGATTTTCTTACACACCATTTTTCTTCTTTTTTTGCATAGTAATCATGCGGATATTACTCCCTCGTGTTTTCCTACGTATTATAGCGTGTCATTACTATTATCGTGTGCAGTGCACCTCAAAGAGCAGAATGTTATGAGAAATAAATGTGGTGAATCTGTGCATTTATAATATTTTCTCTTCGATATGGTTTTAATATAAAACGATGAATTTGCTTAAATCATCGCAAAAAATAGCCATCTTTTATTTTTTTGCCGAAATCTCACTTTTTTGCGTGTCAGTCGATTCTTTTGATGTATACTGCCAATTTTCATCAATATAGTTAAGTTTGATGGATTTCATACAACTTACATGAAATTCACAGATTCTGTAGGCTTCAACCTGCTTTTACAGCATCCATTTTGTTGTTATATCATAAAAAAGCAATTTCTCAGAATAATTATTCTCTGAATGCAAAAATGATAGATTGGCACTGCATTGCTGCTTTCTTGTTGTGATACATAACATCACGCAAATAATATTGTGACAGCGCAAAAGCTACATAATCACGTCTAGTTTTGATCTATTATTCTTCCTTCGCAAACTACCTACTTTTTGTTTTAGAATCAGTCGATTCTTTTGATGTATACTGCCAATTTTCATCAATATAGTTAAGTTTGATGGATTTCATACAACTGACATGCAATTCACAGATTCTGTAGGACTCAACCTGCTTTTACAGCATCCATTTTGTTGTTATATCATAAAAAAGCAATTTCTCAGAATAATTATTCTCTGAATGCAAAATGATAGATTGGCTTGTCAGAAAGTGCATTAGTGTGTACTACAAAACGAGTAGGCACTGCATTGCTGCTTTCTTGTTGTGATACATAACATCACGCAAATATAATATTGTGACAGCGCAAAAGCTACATAATCACGTCTAGTTTTGATCTATTATTCTTCCTTCGCAAACTACCTACTTTTTGTTTTAGACTTTGACTGACAGTCAATCTCTTTAGTTTCGTTTTTTATTTTTAGATTTTAAATGCTCACCACTCAATTGTCCTTTCCGCAGTAAAATCAGAAGAACAATACATCGTAGGCCGTCACTTTCTTATCAAATCAAGTAGCAAAACAAAACAAGCATGCAAAAACTGTATCAGTTGCAACTTGCAAAATTCAATTTAGCTTTTTGTACAACAGTTTATTTTACACCTGACACAATGTAATCAAGAAAATGGATTCATGCACGATATATTTTTTCTTCTTCTTTCACTTTCTGCTTTTATCGCCCTTAACTTAATCTGATTGACAACTAGACTGCATTACGTTCATATTTTGCAAGTGCATTTACACTAAAAAGAGATGAAATTGATACCAAACAACCATCGGAGGCGATATATGAGTGGGGATTTCTATTTCGTGACCTTATTACTACCGTCCGTCCGATACAATTTCTTTTTTTTTGCAGTCAATGCGGAGTGACCCAAAGTGTGTGGTATGTGAAAGGCTATGCATATGCATGTTGGTGTCATTTAAATAACGGTTGAACTGCATGTCTGCAAAGATTACCTATTGAAATGTGAACAATTGAATGCTGTTATTTTGTAGCGAATAAATATTTTCACGGCGATGCATAATGCAAGGCTGCATTTTTTACAGATGTCAAACATTTGAATCTTTCTTTGCAAAACAAATACAATGTTGTACCCCAGAAACCACCTGCAAAACCACACACTTCGTATAAAATTCTGCATACCTTTGTTCCCTTCGCTTTTCATCAGGCTAATGGTGATAACAAGGTTTGTAATAAAAAAAATACATATGTAGTTTTATGAAAATATGCACAAAAACTGTAAAATTTTAAGCGGTAAGGCATTACTATCCTCACCTTGTATCTTGTATGTAATTACTCCATCACTACTTTATAACATCCTGTAATCAACATACCCCAGAACAGATACAATGAAAGTTAATAATAAGTTCAAGGTAATTGTTGTAATCACTTGTGTACAGTTTGGGTGCATTTTATTACGAAATTTTTTTGTACTATAAAATTGATGGGAAATATTGTGCTATAATGGTTTTGTCAGGATGAGCTCTAACTGCAGCACAGATTACGTTTCCCTTTAGAAACGTTCCTCTGTAATTTATAAATCGGATACAACAACGATCTATTATTACAGGGCAACACCCAACAATCTAGTCGATCATTACGAACTTTCTTTATGTTTGGTGGATGCAGCACAAAACTGCATTATGGGTTTTTCATTTTATGCCTAATGGCTACTGTGATCACAGGATGAGATGAAACTTTTCAGTGAAAAGTTACAAAAAATCTCTACTACATATTTATGCTTGTTTATCGGAAATAACTTGATCATGATTTAGCTATATAGTAAATTAGTAAATGCACAAGCAAAATGAATAGGGTCAGTTTTCTACGAAGGTTGACGGTTGTTACTTGTCATTTCATTTGCTCTTTTAAAGCTCTCTATCCATTTCACAAGCCATCCCCTCCTTCCAATCATGAAAATCCTCTCGAGCTATACAAAAATTCATGCGTTTTGTAAAGTAAGTAATCAAAATCGTTACTGTTCACCCTGCTGTGCAGAAACACAAGCTGATGTATTGTGTGCTCCTTCTGTAGTAATCAATTTGCGTTTGCGATACTACAATACGCATATAACAAAGGGAAAATGAAATAGTAGTTGTAATTTGTTACTTTTTTGCAATACTGAAAAAAATACTCTGTTCCCAAATGCAGAGCCATAGTAAAAAAAAACGTGGTTTTAACCACATCTTCATCAGTGTCGGTATAACTCATTCGCTAGTGCGCTGCCGTCATTCTAAATTTTTACGGCTGTTTGAATGCAATGTTGAAATGCCTGTTATTTTCGTATTTGTGTGTGTGCATCATTGTCGTTGATTCTTTGATGACCGTCATTATTACAACTGACAGATTTTTTTTCCATCCATACATCAACTTCAAAAAAGAGAGTCATGAGTGCGCACACAGTGCATAACGATAATCAGATGGGGAAAAATTAAACATAATAAGCTATGCATAAAAAGATACAATGTAGCACGCAACACATAAACAATTTTTAAATAAATATGTAGTATTATGTCGGTCAAAACTCACCAGTTTAATGATATAATGACGAAAAGCATCGCTTTTGCTTTGAAACTGTTTAGAAACAGACTTTCACATTTTGGAGCTTTTGTTCCATGTTTTCCACGTCCTATACAAAATAGAAAAAAACAAGCATGATATTAAAACAATAAGTATGTTTGTCATTATGATTAATGCATAATTGTGATTTGTACATAGTAGCATTTAATACATTACATCAATATTTTAATTAATTAAGAGGACACAAAGTTCATGGTCAATTTTGCGTTCATCTAGTGGATCCAAGGCAGTTGGGGATTGGGATTGTACGTAGATATGACATATGTATCTCTTATGCAGTTTATGAGTTAATTATAATGGTGTTTTTACTATATGGTTGGTTTATGTAGCAATTTTATGACAGAGTATTACGTGATCATGATTTTATCCTAAATGCAGTAAAACGAGTAAAAATTAAAATACAATGAAATAAACGTAAAATGAAATATTACAGCAAATTGCCGGAAAATGGAGATTTAGTAGAAAGTACCCGTTGACTAAACTGCACGCAACATTTGTCAAAATGAGGCACACATCTGAATGACCGAGATAAATGTTGATACGGGGTAGTTTTATCATTAAACAATAGAATTGTCCATCGTATCCTATCATCTTTCAAAAAAAGTAGTACAAAACGAGTTGGCAGATATTCATCTACTACGCACGTACAAAATGGATCTCTCTACCTACTGGTTTTTATCGTGTAACGTCCCAAAATTGCCATAATGTGCACCCTCACATCTTTCAATAATTCAGTAAGGCTGATCATGGCTTCACTACAGATTTTATGTATCATAATTTGGATTTTATATGAAACCAGAATCTGCGCATTTGTCTGAAATTGTCGTAAAGAAAAGAATCCACGAGACAGATGTGAGGTTCCACGATTACCAAAGATTGCTAAAATTCTTACATTCCTAACGAAATGTCTAATTAAAGCATCTTTATTAAAAGGCTTCGTCTTCGATAGAGATACCTTTCTTCTGTAAAGTTTTCCCCTTCTGTCTTCCTCATGAAATTTTGGCATAGTGCGAGTATAACAATAAAAAGCAATGAGCCAAGACCACCCACCCAACATATATCACACAATAGCATCCCACTAAAAGAGTAATAAACAAACGTTCCAGTTGGCAACCCAATTCCATCACTGGAAAAGCCAATGATGATGAGTTTGACGAGTTAGACAAAGAAAGGTCAGTCAATGTCACGTTAATTAATGGACTGTGGTTCCAGAATGGATGAAGTGTGTACTACAGAACGAAAAGGCTCTCATTTCACTTTTATATGGTTTCGCCTGCAACACAATCCACACTCTGAAACCTTATAGAGGAAGTATGTAAATTACACAAGGATAAAAATTGTGTTTGCTTTTATTGTGGATGCGAATCTCACGTTACTTTGTTGTCATTAGGGTGCTGTCAAACAACTATCACTCTATTCATTAGGGGCTCTCTGTCATTGTGAATTCTCAAGGCTGAGAGCGAACAGACGGTGTAGATTTGCACAACTTTGTAGAAAAGATAGCAATTGTTAATCACGGAAAATATTGCAGTAAACACATACAGCTCTAATGGAAGTGGTGAAGAAGAATGATCTAACAAAATGAGATAGAAAAGAGATGATGAAACTTGAACCCATAAGCTAGGCACGACTACATCGGAATTTAATTAATACTCGTTGACACAACTTTGTAGAAAAGATAGCAATTGTTAATCACGGAAAATATTGCAGTAAACACATACAGCTCTAATGGAAGTGGTGAAGAAGAATGATCTAACAAAACGAGATAGAAAAGAGATGATGAAACTTGAACCCAGAAGCTAGGCACGACTACATCGGAATTTAATTAATACTCGTTGGAGTTTTGAAAGGATGTTGATGAAAGTTTGATGAAATCGAAGGAAACTTGGCTTTCAATTAATTCCCTAAGCTAGGAATCGTGTCGTATCATAAAATGAAAAGGGAAAAGATGTTTTCGTTTCCTCAAGGTTTGGTGTGACTTTCATAGTGTGAAATATACAACAATATTTTAAAGACTATGGCGCAATGTTGTTTGTATAATGGCGCAATCCTATCAAACTTTAGTGAAAATTAATGTCAGTTTTATACAATATTTTATTGCTGACCGGACGTGTCCAATTGGATATGAGCTGGGAGGAAGTGTATAAAGCGATGAGGTAACCTTGTAATGATAAAAACTGACCTAGCCCTATTTTCCTAGATTAATCAGACTTTTGATGTTTATTGACAGTAAAACTATGAATATTAGACTGATTATGTTTGTAGATCTGGTCTAACCTAGCTATAACATATTCTCTTGTAATGTTATCAACTACAGCCAAAAAGTTTATGGGAAAATGGATCCTCCCTGTAGCCGACAGGAAAATGAGTGTAAATATTTAGGTCAGCATTGAGAACTTGTACTACTACGTGTTCCATATGGTTTCGCTCAAGCAAACATGAAACGTTATTTTCAAAACAATCTTTGATGAAATAGGTTACTACTGTTAAGGAAAGGTGTTTTTATCTAATATCACCATAAAACGCTCCGGCATATCTTTTGTAAGTTATTAAGAAAAAGCTTGTAAACATTCGCTTTGTAGGGTTGCAAAAAGTAATAGAAAAAAATCACCCGTCGGATATCAATTTATCTTGTTTTCTATTGAAGAATGTCCGATAACCTTAATTCAATTTCACATTCATCTTCCAGGCATATTTCCAATAAGTTTGGCACAATGGGAAGATATCTCTCAAGTTTCAATAAATGAATTTTATTCTGTGTGGTTTAGTTTTCTTTCCATGAATGTTTACTTTCCCTGCTTTCTCCTCCGTGTGCCCGTTTAGGCAATCTCCCATGTAGATGCTAGTGAAAACTCTTATGATGTATTATAGGGCATGACATGCAGGTGAAAGTTATGACGATAAGGGTCACCTTGAAACTATTATTATCCCTCTTCGATTTCTCCTCCTTTACGCTGATGGAAAATGGAAAGGTTAAGTTGATGAATAGAAGTTCTAGTTGATGAACTACGATGTTCAACGAAATAATGCGATGATGTTATGTACTAGGTAAGCCGTAAGCCTACGAATCGAGAAATTTAAAGTATTTTTGTTTACCTACGGGCTCCTAGAACCACTAATGCTATTTACTTTCCAGTCTTTGAATTCTCTTGAATGGAAATGTTGGAAGCAGCTATTGAGAAGCTTTCTATGTAATCGATGTTTATTGTGTTAAATGAAATCGAAAGACAACTGAGATATCTACCTGAAGCTATTAATCACCAGAAAAAATATATCTGAGGTATAGTCTTTAATCAACGGAAAATACAAAGCTACTAAAATGTCGAAGTAAAACAATACTAGAATCCAGTTCTATTCAATTAGTACATCATTAAAATTAATGAGAAGCTGGATGAGGAGGAATTTATTCTGATTTTTAAATAAAATGATGTCAAGCACATTAATTGATTGGCACATATGCAATATCTCCAATTTGGAGATTTCTAAAGTCATGATGTAGCACGATGAAATTGACGACAGCATTATTGCTCAAAAATTACTACATTACGTTTCCGAGCGTTAATACTATATAAGCTGTTTGCAGCAGTATAAGCATCTAAACGATTAAACGGCACAACCTCGTATAAACTTTCACTGGCCATCTTAATCGCTGCAGCGAATATAAGGTAGCAGATGAAATAAGATGCACTTTCACCTCGGCCGCAGACAGCAGGAGAAAGTTAATGCTGCCAATGAAAACATGGTTTATCAGGGTTTATTACGTCTGCCATAGGAACTTTCACTTTTGCACCATGTGAAGCATTCGGAGAAAGAAGTATGATATTTTCTTGAAATTGTGACAAAGCGCATTCTATCCAAAGCCTCAGCAGCCTCAGTCGCTCTATTCACTTCGAGAATTATATATCATTTCAATCGATTTGAAGTAGCCAGAGTCCTGACTAAAAATTTACAATGTTCGGGACACGAAAGTATATGAATGTATCTGAAAACGTTCCCGACCCGGACTATCCCGAGGAAGCTGATTCCTTGTTCGCGGACGAGTTACAAACAAGATGGAAGGTGAAAGTCGCACGATTTTCAGACGTCTCTCTGAACCATAGACTAAGACGTAATTTCTGTGGGTATTTTAGGATTTTGTTCAGCGAGTTCGAGTCCATGAAATGCTCAAGTGTATGAGAGTTCATTACGACCGTTTGAAAACAGTTGGTGTTTACAGCGACATCGACGAGTTACTTCTAGCCCAAGAGAAGTTTCGAAATCCGAATCTCGTAGAAGAGAAAAATGCCGACGGGGAAAAAGTGGATCTCGACGAAGATGTCGTTTACAGGGAGGAGATTTACAAGAGACACGAAGAAATCCTGACCCGTGGCATTGACACGATATACCTTCGTACTCAAGCGGAAGAAGAGGAAGTCATTACGGCTGTGTATCCTTCTCTAAAGAAGCTTACTTGCGAATCCGACCTACGTCTCAAAATGCATAATTCGCATGTTCCGCAGAAACCCAGACATAACCGAGAGAGAGTTCGAATCGGTTTTGGAACTTTGTCAGGATCGCTTGGAGCGTCAGGCTTTGGTTAATGCTTACAAGGAAATGAGAAAAAGGCAAAAGTACCTCAAGGGAGCGAATGAGCGACGACACATGCTGTACGAATTCGTGAATAGCCGGCTTTTCACGTGGGTAATGCTTATAACTATTATGCTCTCCACGATTGGAATCATTCTGCAAACGTTTGAGAGTATCTTCATCAAATACTGTAAGTGCAAAAATTATCCATAATATTTTAAATTACTCGTCCATAAACTACGTAAGGGGAAACGAAGGGTGGGTTATTTGTGAACTGAGCCTCCAACCAGAGCCCGTCGCCTGTCAACTGTCTGTCTGCCAACCGCCGCGCCACAAACAACCTACCCTTCGTTTCCCGATACGTACTTCATGGATCACTCCAAATAGGTCTTTTCTTGTATGTTTGTTTAGGTTTTCTGCTAATTCTATTCGATAGCATGACCATAGGCGTGTTTCTGGTGGAAGCCACCCTTAAAATTGCTCTATATAAGGTAGACTATTTCAAAGGAGGATGGAATTTGCTAGACATGCTAATCATTATAAACATAGGCGTGTTTCTGGTGGAAGCCACTCTTAAAATTGCACTATATAAAGTAGACTATTTCAAAGGTGGATGGAATTTGCTAGACATGCTAATCATTATAACCTATTTCATGTAAGTTTATGTCATAATATTATAACATACCACAGGATTTTGGAAAATACAATCACTGTTGAATATTATTTAGTTGAAGTAGCACATGCATGGATCTATGAATGTATTGAGGATTGAATTGTATCTAAATGAAACTTTAATTTGTTTTTATTCTAGAGAACTTCTAGTGGAATTTCTTGTAAAAACCTTTTCAATTAATGCAAGCATCACCAAAAATATAGGGTTCCGGGCCTTGCTAAGTTTACGGTCACTTCGGCTCATCCGTGTGATAAAATTCTTGCCTAGTCTGCAAATAGTAGTGAGCACTATTTTCCAGAGCATGTTAGCTATTGGTATGTTATGATGAACATCTTGTATTTACTAATGTATTGGACGTTTTATAGACGTATTTTCTTCTTACTAGGATCTATTGCAGTTTTGATGCTTCTCTTTATTTTTGTGTTTGCTGTAACCGGAGTGGGTCTCTTCCATGAAGACATGCCACGACAATTTGGAAATACGTGGTTTGCCATTGTTACTCTGTTTCAGTTACTAACAATGGACGACTGGTTCAAAACTGCTGCAGGACTACCCGATCAAAAGTGGCTACCGCTATTGGACAATATTTACATACCTAAGCGTTTACATTGTCATTGAAAACTTAATTTTCTTAAAGTGAGAGCAAAAGAAGCTTTATTCCATGATTTACGCAGGATCAATATGTATGAAAATCGTTATTTGTTGTTGTCAAGTCTGTTTGTAGCAGTGTTGGTGGACAACTTCCAGTTGACCTTGTCTCAAACTAGTATAAAGAAGAGGAAGGTATATTTGGAATAAGTTCCGCAATCAATTGTGCATTGTGCATGTGACCAGCTACTTCCAATAATTTTTATAATTTAAACAGGAAGCACTAATATTTCTGGAACAACAAGAAGACTTTCTGGCAAGGTTCGAGGAACTGGACGAAACAACTGGAGACAATATGGAGCAGTACATCAAAAAACTCAAAGCTAAGACAAATGAGGTCACGATGAACAACCAAAATCCAGAAATGACTGCTCCAAGACTACTTTCCTCTTGGCACGGATTCCAGGTACACTTTAGTGATTAAAAACTATGAAACAGTCTTTTACCTGGGGTTAAAATAATTGTTTTTGTGGACAGAGAGAGGGCTGTATTTGATCACATTTTCAAAGATCTAAGTGCTATAGACTTTCAACGATTTCTTTACAAACGGAGGCTTTCTATAATTAATACAATTTTAGATAGCGGTATCACGTACACATGTAAGTCCTCACATTCTCATTTAATTATGTTTTTGCATGTGATATTTGTATGAATACTTTTGATTGTCTGACAGCGCAACACATGGCAAGTGAAAGATAACCAGGATGGGTTGGATTTGGAAAGTCCAGAATTTAGATCTGGGGCGCAGGCATCAGAAGTGTAGAACATACGAGAGAACGCCGAATACGCAGTCATCAAATAATGCGTGTTTAAAAATACGTACTTTAGTATTGTACAGTTTAAATTGAATATCACGAATTCGCAAATTAAAGTTTTTTGAGCTTCGGTTTTGAAAAGCCTCGGTTTACTGATCTAGTATTTACAGCTTGTAGTATTTCTAACTGCTAGTGCTATTACCAATTGTTAGTTTTCATGCAAAAACAATAGATATAATATTACAAATAGCATCAAAGCAAAAATCATGACACACAATGCACGAGGAACGTTTCGTATTGAAAGTCCTATGAACAGAATCTGAGTGTAAAAGGGAAGAGAAAATAAATTAAGACCCATAAATGTAATGACTCCTGCCTCTGCCTGCGATCGTGGCCATTATAAAGCAAATGATTTCCTTAGTTTTGACAAATCCGATGACGGTGACTGGTTAGCAAAGAACGCTTGTAAAGAATCATGATCATAGTTCTAAAGTAATAAAAAAAACTCCTGTCTGCCGTTTCCCTTTTGTGTTATTCATACGGAAAATGAAACGATTGCAAATAAAAAATGATTTTTGTACGAGGTAGCTTCAAAGGTCGAGGAAGATTATAATGATGACCATCGTATCAAGCAAACTGTTTCTAAAACAGAAAGAAATGTCTCGGTCATGGTCAGTCGTTTCTTGGCCTTTAATTGTGAATCAGATTTTACGTAGCAATTTATGTGCATGCTGCGCCGGCACTTAAAATGTAAAAAAAAACATTTCTTATCTACGCCAATCGTTTCCTAATGAATTTGCACGGGTGTGGACTGTCTACAGCAGTGAAATAGGAAAGTAGAATAAAAACCCTAACCTCTGGTAATGTTGCACCTGTTCTCCTATATCCTACTTGTGTCAATCACTAAATTTATCACCGTTTTGTGATCTAATCAATACTGCCATTCAGTTATATATGCATGTTCGCGATTTACTTTGCCCATACCGTTTTTTCGCACAATTTAATCAAAAAGTGCATTTCGTTCGGCGCTTACATGCAAAAGCTCAGACAGTTATAAGCATCTTTTCTCCTGATCACCGAAACCTACTTAGTTTTATGTGAATTGTCTAGTTTTTTTTTTGTAAACAGCATTTATACTATACTTGCTGATATGAGTGATCTACAAAATCTGCGGAAAGCCCATAGAATGTAACCACAAGAAAACGTGGCCATTGAAATGTAAACTCATTAAGTGAATGTCGCCTAAGGATGGATTGTAATTATCGTTGGGTCTTAAAACAAAAGAAAACTTTCCAATAATCAGCAAGAAAATGCTATAAAACCTCCCCAAACGAGAAGTGGAAATCAAACTAAATCTAAAACTTTAATTTATCGTTTGAACCATTTATTCTTTACTTTAGTTTTTATTTGGAGGAGGAGACAGTGGCTTCATTTCAAGTGTTGTACGTGATAAACGATAAACGAAACAGGATTTTTTTGCAAGGTTTCCTTTGAAATCGATACCTTGTGCCCACACAAAAAGGAGCACTGCATACTAATCAAAATGAGCTTATGCGTCTTTTTTTCCACATAAATTGGTTTTTATTCGTGGTATATAAAAGACAGACCCTTTTGCAAAAATGGGAATCCAAACGTGAGGCATTGAAACAAAGAGCCTGGTCAGTAGCAGCTTTTGCACATGGCCACTCCGCATCACGTTCCTGTCCTCGTCCCTCTTGTTTTTTCAGCCATCATTCTAATTATCTTCCTACCCAAGTTCATAAACAATGCTTCCGCCCTATGGACATTCTCAGCCAAATGCGTTTTTATAACACAAAAAAAATCTGTCAACATTGGATCTTGTTGTCTAAAACGGGGTTAACTTGAGGTTGATGAAAACCACGATATCAAATATTTACTTAGAAATATCGTTATATTTCGCAGTGAATCCATTTCTAATCAGATTGTCCGATATACTTTCCTTGCATGATTCTTTTATATCACGTATGCATATCCAAACATCATGAGAACTCTCCTTGTCAGTTATCATTTGTATGGCTGTTTAACGAGGAAAAAATATATCATCACTCCTATTATCATTTTACATCTTTAAAGTTGAAGCACGTTGTATCCGTTTTCTGTTGGTGTAGTCTAGTCACGGCAGAGAAAAATCTTAGATGAAATGCCACCAATACAAGAATGTCATTAGAACAGCCTCCTCTCACGGCAAACTCCCATTCATTTCAATTTTCCTTGAGTCGACCACAGAAACAGAAGACAGTCGAGAAGAGATAAAATGCAGACACAGTAAAAGGAGCTCTACAAAATATTAACCATTTTCGTGCATAATTCTCATCAGTAGCAGCATCCACCCCTATGCACAATAGACAAACGTTGGCTCAACAAAAAACTCATTGTCTTTTCAAGACGTAACCAGAAAAAGAATGAAATTTAACAAAACCTGTAACTTTTACGATGGGCATTTTATAACCTTTAAAAACAATCTGGCCAATTTACTGACCTGAATATTTTCTCGTGCAATGTAGCAAGTTGCAAGCAATTTACTATAAATATCTGTATAACTCATTCAATGCACTGAGTACAGATCAACAAAGAAACATGAAACTTACAAACTCACAACAAAAGTCCATCCAAAGTTGGAACAATACACACGCATAACTACCAGTTCTTACAAGTGGTAATGAGTAAATTGTTCTTTGGCATGACTCTTACTGCTTGGAAACAACAGACGTTTATGGAAAATTACGCCTATTTTTTAATTTACGAGTGGTGGACTAGGTCATTCTAATGAGTCTAATTTTCCCGACACAAAAGTGACACAATGTGGTATTTTGTTACGTTCTTTCCTTTACTTCATCGTCCATTGTTGATTGCTGTGTCATATCGGCAGTCACATAATTCATCATTACACTGGGTAGAACTTAATGGCATAATTATTGCATACAAATAGTGTTGGCGTTCGTTATAACAAAACAAGGTTACATTCCAGCAAATAGCATACACCCATTCAGCTTGTTATAACAATAGCCCCATCGTTTTGTATCGATTTTATATTACTTTTTCTGAATGCATAGTATTCTGCCTTTTTATATACGTAAACATCATTAAGATCATGACAAAGCATCTACCAAATCAATACTGTTTTGATATCATTTGTAAAAGAAGCCTTTGTTTTGCCGCATAGCCATTCTCTTAACCGGTCATGCGTATACAAAAAACATCCTCGGCTATACAGTCAGTATTCAGTATGCGTACAACGAACACAGTCATTATCAAGTTTAATACTTACCTGTACTAAAACATTGCCAAAAACGTCCAGTTCCAAGGATTTTTTTATGCTGATGATAATCAAATGAAGACAGAATGTAAACCACTGTATAACACTT
>JAAXOA010000397.1:0-24583 GCA_036561885.1 Salina celebensis
GTATATAATGTATATATGCACCATGTCTGCTTCAACATGATGTAATTAATAAAGTTTGCGACGCATTGTACCTCCGATAAACAGCGTTTCCCAAGACTAAGCTACAGTCTCTATGTACAAAGAAGCCATTTAATGTTTCAGTTTGTATGCAGTGCGCAGCATAATAGGCTTTGTGGATTTTGGATTATTCGGATTGATTGCGTGGTTTATAATCCAAGCAAAGTGTGAAGTCAATTTGTATTAATATATTAGTGGACTGTGTGCTGCTCAATATATTGATATTGAATTAGGCATCCGTCTAAGTGGGGAATATTACTTGGAGCATGCCAAATGCAGAAGTTTAGACTCTATGACAACTCTTCCAAGTAATGTTTGGAAGCATGTTTGGCTAAAGTTCTTTGATAAAGCACTGCGACATGGACTATGCTTTTAGTCATGCTCCTGTAAGTCTGTTTTTCAGAATACACCGTATATTCTCGTATCATTAGATGGCAGCTAGGAAAACCAAGCTTTCTATAAATGACATTAAAACAACGCTTCCAATCAGTCAGTTTTAAGTAAACCTCTTTGTAAGAACTATGATTTTAGATGAAAAATAATTTTGTTAATTGGCCCAGCTTCCATATTGCGTTAAAACGGTTGCTCTGTTTGATGCAAAACACCCGTAGTACATGTCGCATGGTCCCATTTTATACTTACAAACAAATTAACCGATTGAGTGACATTCTGTAAACGCTGATGATCAAAATACATCACTACTAATGTACTGTGTACTCTTCCCATCACAATTGGATTGGAACACACAAGTAATTGAGTTTGAGTCTTTAGTGTTTGTGGTAGCATGTGTATTACTATATTATTTTACGTTGTTAAATTGTTTATTCATTTTCATTTAAAACAACTAGCTGGAGAACGTGTTTGCAATGCTGTCCACATTTATGAACCCAGACACTCAGATATTGTTTTAGGCACTTGTTTTTCATGAAAAGAATTCTGAGATTTCAATGTTTCAAGACCAACGCAGCATTATAGGAAGCTGGTCGCGTCAACACATGACGATCATCGTTTGCGCCCGTCTCTTCTCTTACTTGTATTAACATGCTAATCGTTAAATGTTAGAGTAGCAGCAGACCCCGCTGTTGGTTGATCCAATAATTTAGAGGCACACATCACACCAAAACTAACTTGCAAACCGGCAAGGCAAGAAGTGTAGCTTGCATTTTACCTTATGCCTTGTCGTGTAAATATTTGTCGTAGATTTTCCAAAGAAATATATATTTTTTAAAGAAATCCAACCATTACAGTCGTACAGCGACGTATTTGGAGGAAAAAGTCTTTTACGCAAATTCCGGAGTGATTTTGTGCTGTGAACGACCTTTATATTGTAACAAAAGGTAAGTAAATACCCATTTAATTATGGTAATTTTAAAACAAATCCTCACAAAATTCCGAATCCCTATAAAATCATCCAACTATTGATTTTTAAGGGTTAGAATACAAACACGTGCTAGTTTCAAATAGGTGACTGACTGTTGATAGAAATTGGTTGAACACGTGTAGCTGTGTAGGTTGTTATGTTGTAGTAGAAAAGTGTATAAAAATGCAATGAGATTTCGAACCGAATTTGTATCTTATTAGACGGACAGGGTTACAATTCGAGGGCACTGTATCTATAATATTATATTTCAATTTATTACGTATTTTCATATTACATGCCTCATCATGCAGGGTAATATGTATTACATATCAATCTAGCAAAATTGTTTCTGCATCCGTGAAATCACGCCTCGAAAAACAGACACAATCCATAAAAAAAATCATTCCATTCCTTTTTCTAAAACTGAAATAAAGGTTTTAAACAAAACAACCAACTTGCTATGAGTTTAAGTCGTTTGCTCGGGTTTCAAAATCGTGAAAAAGTTGACGAGAAAATATTTCTACGCAGTTTGAACGCTAAGAGCATGTTCGCTTTGGCCTCACTTAGTACGCGTAATATTAAGTAAGCCAGTAAAACATTTAGTGCCAAGGTCATTTTCCTTGCGCTTCTCTTCCTTGCTTTGCAAAGTTACGACGGAGGCTGCAACTTGAAAATCAACTCAACGGAGTATCATCCTGAAACAAGAAAGCTTTTTGCCATGTGCCTGGAGGTACGTCATCTCAGCGCCATGCTTATCTGTAAGCAACTTGATCACTGTCTGAGTCTAGTTGTTATTGTCTTGGTAGTCCTATATACACACAGTGGTTTAATTTATGACCATGATAACTGGTTTTACATTAATAACAAGATGGTGGCTGATTTGAGAGTTTCAGATAAAGGAATTTCTATGCCAATCGGAGACTAGCTAAAGCGCTTGTTTTGGATAAAACTATTGTGAGATTAAAATGAAGGTTATCATTTCTATGCGACTGTTCACTCAAACTCTGATCAACCGGTTGTGTATTTTACATATTTTTTTGTTTCTTTCTTCTAAGCAAGTTTACTCAAGATGTAACTTGATCTTTGTTTCGTTAGTTCAATCAGGAATGGGTACAACTTGTACTAAAATCTAATTTTAGTGACTGGAATCTCCAGGATTTCATTTAGTCACATATCGGCTAATTAACGTGAAGGCACAACTAGTACTAAAATCTAATTTTAGTGACTGGAATCTCCAGGATTTCATTTAGTCACATATCGGCTAATTAACGTGATTATGGCACCACCAACTTTTAAATGCTGATACTCAAGCAAAAATTCTATATTTCTGAGGTAGCAAAATAAGTACGTGGCATGTGCTATTGAACCTTATCATTTTATCTATCATCATTATAAGTAAATAGTCAAATGTTAATCTGTCTGGCAGTGTTAATGTTTAGTTTCGCTAAACTATGCTGATCAGTCGAAGCATTTAAAACGCACATATCCAATGTTGAAGCTGTAGACTCTCCATGGTTGGAATTCATAAGTCAAGGCAGGGTCGACAATAAGTTATGGTATCTACAAATAATGATCGTTACGAAACATCCAAGTGTCAGGATTCAAGGACAATCTATGATACACATTTCGCAGAGTTTATTCAAAAGCGCTAGATCAAGTTTGTAAAGGATTTGGTTTAGCATTTAGATATAGTTGTTTTAGATAGCGAAATGATGTGTATTGATGTCACTTGTGCTAAGGATAATGTCGCGAATGTTTACATAAGTCAGATTGCCATTTTTATGTTCCATCTCTGCTCGACGAGCAAGCAAAAAATGTGAGCAGTCGAGCAACAGGGATATTAACCGACCTCTTGACTTTAAAATCAAAAAGAAAGAATGTAACTATTAATATTTTATTTTTTATAATGTGTTTGCTACCTTACTAGGTTTATACAGCGAGGTAGCATCAAAATTGGATTACTGTAAGAACTTTCCTGTAGTTCCTCAGTTTCTAGCTTGATATTCAATATTTTTAGGTACAACACATAGACAACGATTAGGTAAAATTCCGTTGGTACATATCTGTTGATTTTGTCAATATTGGCAGTGATATATCAGTGGTGCAGGAAATGGCGCATGTTTTAGCTCTCAACCTGGAGATTATGCATGTCAAAGAAAGTATACTTGTGCCGATAGCATTTTGTTCTACATTTTGTCTTTTTACACTTGTGAACATTTCAATAATAGTAATTTCATACCTTTAAGCATTAAGTTTACAAAGGGAAGGCATCCCACTGATAAAATGCTTTTCCTCTTTGTTTCCTTCATTGAACTATTTTTTTTTCTAGGACATGTTTAATATTTAAATTACTTTGTTCGTAAGCGTATTTTCCAGTCTAAATATATCCAATAAGGAAGAAAAATAGGGCAGATTGCTCTAAAACGAAATTAATAGACAATAGAATTGAGCGGAAGTCATTACATTAATTGGACTTCCAATTAATTTTAGAAATTCCTGTTCTATTGTATTAGGAAAGTTCATTTTTACCCTGCAATGCAATTCACCTTCAGCTTTGAACAATGTACAAACACATATTATTAGAGTCTAATCTGAAATTCAATTTTGGTCTTCTCAACGATCCAGCAGAATTCTGAGAGATGCATGAAGTGAAAAGATTTGATTTCTAGATGCCTATTCAAACGTAAGGGACGACCTAGTGGTACAGATAAAGAGAGGAAAAAAACTTTTTCCGTGACTGTTGCACGTGATATTATACCAAATATTTGTCCTGATTTTCTCCTTGTTTGTTCTGTTTAAATCGGCTATATTAACCCCATTGAATAATGGCTATAAAATTTCTCCTTCAAACGTTTTCGCCATGAATGCTTTTTCCAAGCTCTGCGTCTGGATACACAAGGATGTTTGATGTTGCACAAAATACAAGGAGAGAGTCAAATTCGATTTTCTTTTATGGAAAAGTATCCATTTACAAGAGTTGCTTTCTCAGAGTTTGACGAGTCCTTCTAATATTTACATCTGGAAAGTAAGAGAGCCGAGAGGAGTGAGGACATAGTGTGACCATTAAAAAGTCTTTATACTGAGCTAGTGTATTATGGATGTTGTCTTCATGGAGGTATTCCTCTCGTCGTCTCATTCAAACTGTGTCCTTTCTTTCATGTGGTCTTTCATCCAACCATTAGCTATTGAGAGAGATTATATTCAGGAAAAGGAAGTGATATGAAGTTGGATGGGATTGAAAGTGTTTTGTATCCAAGTGTAAGATGCATTCTCCAAAACTGCCAGGACAATTAATGTGATTTACGATAGGCACTTCTCGTCCTTCTACACTTTTTACCGTCTTGGATGTAGTTTAGAAAGTCGCTGACATGAAACATCATAAAGTAGGTGAAAAGCACTTACGGAAATGCCTCAGTCAGAATAAATGAACCGTTTGGCGGAAGTATGAGGGAAATTGAAAAGTGTAAGCAAGCGATAACATAATTAATAGTCCTTGCAAGTCGTTTTTTGGACTAAGACGTTTCCCACGCTCTTCAGACCTTTTCAAGGCTGATCGTCTTCAAACTGAGATGATGATAGGAAACGGGCAACAATTGAATTAATCGATCTAGAAAGCTGTTAACCATCCTGTTTTAAATTTGTAACTTATGCTTATTTATGAGTGTGCATCTAACGGTCTTTAGAAGGGATCTTTTTCTTATGTATCAATGACAATAACGAGCCGACGAGAGGACTCTTGAGGAAACCTTTCCAGCCTGTAGCGTTTTGTGCATTTTGCCAAAGATTGATATACCCGTCTTGTCTTATATTTGTAGATGCATTATGGAATCATAAAGTCTACTTGAAAATTACAGTTTCCTGTATCACCGAAACGATCATTATCATTACAGATGATTTAAAAATTAATTCATGGCATCAAGCATCAATTTACTTTTGTCATTGGAACGGAACCAACTACCCTGCCTTTCCAGACAGGAGCAGAAGTGGAAAGCGATAGGAAGAGCTTTCCATAACATTGCTAATGAGATTTTGATAGGTTTACGTTGTTTTTAGACAACACTTGTCCGCTCACCACCAGCAAGCCATAGGACTTTAGTTGGTCTGCTTTGTTTGCATTGTATTTTCTGCAAAGCTTGCAATTTGAGGATGGAACGTGAGGCGAGAGATAAATGATGATGTAGAATCTATTAAATTGTATAGCGAGAAAGTTGGTTATCCCTTGGTATCTTCATCGCCTTAGGTAGTTTTGTAATTAATAAAAGTTTCCCTCTTGTCCTGGTAAAAAGCGAGAATCTAAATGGAACACAAACACATGTAAATTGTCCACCGACGCATCTTCGTTTGCTTACTCTTCATACAAATGACACTGAGGAAGATGAATGAACAGGAAAACTCCTGCTTGTTATCTGCGTCCAAAACATACGGATGCTTTACTAAACAAAGAAGTTGAGCGCCACTCGGAGGGTTGTCAAAAGAAGTGGCATAAGATAAGGCTGGCCCGGAAGTTTAGCTGTTTCAGGGACATGTCTTTACTCGTCAATCGTCAATAGATACGTTTAATTAAGCGTTGTATAAATGTCGAAAATTAGAAACGCTCATGCACGGTAAATTTTTCATCCGATTTTTATTTTTTCATGCATGAATGATCTTTTGGTCGCTGCAAAACGACTAAAATACACTCCAGCTATTGTATTCTGTGCGGGTGAAATTTTGAAATACATGTGCGGGTGTACATAACATTGATCTGATCACGTTTTTGGGAAACAATGCGCTTTTTCCATTATGATAAAATAGACTGGTAGAGAAGCAGAGAAGAGAAGTAGTTCCCAGGCCTTTGCTAGGGTCCATGAGAACATCTCGGCAGAACTGATGTTCTAAGAATTGTGAAAGTCGTAATGCACTCATTTGATGAACTAATGTGATATATGCAAATGATCGGAGAATTCAGAGCCGCTGCTCTTCCTCATTAAGAAACTTCTCTCATAATGGGTTTACTTGGAATTGCATGGCTGGGAAGTGATGAGATGCAATTTTGAAATGAGTCTTGTAGTCGGCAGACACTGGTTTTAAGTTATCCTTGTGATGTCTCTCACTATCAAAGCATATGGACGATATAGCTTAATCAGCCCATAATACACTAAGTTTCGCGTTTATTACACTAATCGTTATATTAAATAATTTGGTGGATCTTGAGATGGGTACTACCGCATCTGCGGCAAGCAATTTTATTTTGTTATGTGATAACAGTTTATCCCTTTTTGATGTAGCTGCCACGCCCTATCAACTTCTCTCCATGGATTTTGTATAAATTAAGTTTGTTTCCAATTGCTTAAAAGTGTTCTCCAGGTGGCACTTTCTTCTTGGTAATATCTCCTTTCTAATCCACCCTAAGATCTACTCGTCGAGGGAAGAAAATGGGCAGCGCTAAAGAATTAGGAGTCTCATGAAATACATTTAATTTAAACTTTTAATATTCTTTTAGCGAAAACTTTTTGAAAATAACGAAAACAAATTTCCGAGCGGCAACATCGAGAGAAGAGTTTTCAGTTCGATACACTCTTATCTCAAAACATAACTCCCATCAGACTTTGTGTGAAGTTTTCATAGTTTTCATCCAACACCAAATTACAAATTGGTCGCTTTAATCAAACATCAAATAATCTTCAGAATTAATTGTTTTTCTAGGGAAAAACCTTGACGGATTTAGAACTGTGTTATGACGAGATAATTGCTTGACGCCGCAGTGTTAGTTACTGGAATATATGAAGAGTTAGGGAAGTTTGGTGAGATTGCAATTAAGAGTAAAAAATTATTTTGTCTTAGTAACTACGTTGCTGAAAGTAGTTTTCTTTCTCGCAATCAACGTGAGGACACATATGCACACTTGAAACGTTGTTGTAGCGTTTACAATTACATTTTTCATGGAATCGTCGTCGTTTTTAACTTTTCAGACGGAAATGTGTTGAGAGCTCACGCGGCTTTAAAAAATGATGCTTTCTCCACTCTTGAACATAGCAAGGGAGTCACTAACTCAGCGAGATTCTCAAGGTCGCTAACTCATATCGTTAACAACCTTTTATCATGGATATTAGATTTTATTATTACTTTTTCAGTCTGTTCGACCTATCGTTATGTGATATGTAGCTAGGTTCACTAACATTTATCGCAACTCTGGCAAAACTCTTACGTGTCGCAAAAACAAGATAAAATGTAATATGAACTGAAAAAGCAGACAACTTTCTGTCTAAAGCCAACGTATATGATGTTTTTTCAGTAATTCCTTTGTTCACATCAGGCTCGTAGCTAAAATCAACATCGATCTGAATCTTTTAGTCAGATAACTTGAAAATAATTTTCTTGTGCTGCAGAATTGCAAGATGAGGAATGTAAATGAAGAACAAAAGTTGATGACTCAGACCAAGAAGTTATGAGGAATTAAATACACTCTAGGCTCAATGCTCCTTGTGAAGAAAATTGTTAGGTACATAAAATGCAATTCCATGAAAGCGCCTGTTTTGGAATGCTAAGTGATAACTTTGGATGCTTGAGTTATTGGAGCGGAATATTTTGTGGCTGGAGGCCGCTGGAGTTGTGGGCGTGTGTTGCTATCCCTCTGGAGAAATAATTAAAACGCATTACATGGTGGTTACTGTACCTATATAACGAAGTAGTCAACAGCTTTAACCTTAATATGGACACTTGTATGCAAAAATTGTGTAGTAGAGTGAGGCTCTAACATGCCACTTGAGATCCTCATAAATCCTACTTAAACCGAAGTGTGTTTCTTCCCATTAGGTAACATATCGGGGAGCCAGTTTACCCTGTCGGCTGAATTATGACATATGTCAACCGAGTTCAACAGTTTAATGACTAGTCTTATCAGTAAAATTGTTTTTGGCAGACAGGGTTAAGTATTCTCTTATGCGTAAAAATAGTGGGAAAAGTTGGGCAGCAAAAGAGAACTAGTGCAAATAATATTATGAAGATGAAACAAGTGATTACAAACAGATAAAAAATCCATGTCAGAGCAGCCCATGTTTTTCTCTTGAGTTTTCTTATCGCCGTCTGTGGAGTGGAAGAGTTTGCTTTTCTCTTTTACACTTGAAATAGCTACCGAGAAAGTTGCAGAGATGGTGTCGGCATTTCCAAAACAAAGTTGGTTTGATTCAAGAAGCTGTTTCCGAATTTTTCCTTGTTTAAGATCGTCAGCAATCGGCAGAAATCCGATGTTGACAAATTGCAAACAACCTTGGAGGTCACATGACAGTTTGGCAATACTAACACAGTTTTTTGTTTGTTTTCATTTTTTCCGTGCAGAGTGAGAGGACTGGACGATTGTCTAACTAAAACCAAAGGATTATTGAAATAATCAAAGATGAGCTCCAGAGAGCAAAAGATGTCCAAGCGGTTTTACCGTGTTGATAGTCAACATGATTTGTTGGCTTACATAGGACCGAGGGGAATTAGCGCAACAGGAGAACCGATGGACTCTTGAAATCGCGTGGGAGTGCGCTAACAAAGGTAACCAATCCTACTAATAACATTATATACGTAAAATTATAATCAAATTTATACTAATGGTTTTCGATTGCTTGTCATGATTAGTTGGAGGAATCTACACTGTGATCAGGTCAAAGGCTTATGTATCAACCGAGGAAATGGGAAATCAGTACTGTTTGTTTGGACCATACAAAGAACAATGCGCTAGGACCGAAGTCGAGTTTGGAGACTTTGGTCAGGACAATCCCTTGCAAATTGCTACAAACAGGATGCGTGAAAAGGGATTTGATGTGAAAATAGGCCGCTGGTTGGTGGATGGAAACCCTCAAATCATTCTTTTTGATATTGCAAGTGCCTCCGCCAAACTGAACGAGTGGAAGCAAGAGCTTTGGGAAAAGACTGGAGTTGGCATACCTCATGCTGACATTGAGTGCAACGATTCAGTCATATTTGGATATGTAACTGCCATGTACATAGCTGAGTTTAGGAACGCTGCTGAACAAGTTGCCGGGCGGCCTCCGAGAATCGTCGCACATTTCCATGAATGGTTGGCAGGCATTGGGCTCATCATGTTGAGATTATGGAATGTCGATGTTGCCACGGTTTTCACTACTCATGCTACACTTCTCGGAAGATTTTTGTGTGCTGGGGCTCTAGACTTTTACAATAATCTTGACAAGGTAATAAATTTGACTCTTCTATGTAGATTGAATTGAAATGTTACCTGCAGAAACCATTCCGGAACTTATTTTGTATTGTTTCTTAGTTCAACATTGACGAAGAAGCCGGTCGTCGACAAATTTATCATCGGTACTGTATGGAACGTGCTGCAAGTCAAATGGCACATGTGTTCACAACTGTCTCTGAAATCACTGGCTTGGAGTCGATGTTGCCACGGTTTTCACTACTCATGCTACACTTCTCGGAAGATTTTTGTGTGCTGGGGCTCTAGACTTTTACAATAATCTTGACAAGGTAATAACACTGCTTCTTGTAAATCGATTTGAAATTTTACCTGTAGAAACCATTCAGGAATTATTTTGTATTGTGTTTTAGTTCAACATTGACGAAGAAGCCGGTCGTCGTCAAATTTATCATCGGTACTGTATGGAACGTGCTGCAAGTCAAATGGCACATGTGTTCACAACTGTCTCTGAAATCACTGGCTTGGAAGCAGAGCACTTGATTAAGCGCAAACCTGACATAATCACGCCAAACGGTCTCAATGTTAAAAAGTTTGCTGCTCTTCACGAATTCCAAAACCTGCACGCCGTCAGCAAGGAGAAAATCAATGAATTTGTCCGTGGACACTTCTACGGGCACTTTGATTTTGACTTGGACAAAACTTTGTACTTTTTTATTGCTGGCCGTTACGAGTTTGGAAACAAAGGGGCAGACATTTTTATNCACTTTGATTTTGACTTGGACAAAACTTTGTACTTTTTTATTGCTGGCCGTTACGAGTTTGGAAACAAAGGGGCAGACATTTTTATCGAAAGTTTGGCTCGACTCAATCATTATCTCAAGTCTAGTGGAAGCGACAAAACTGTCGTAGCTTTCCTCATCTTTCCCTGCAAAACTGCAAACTTCAATGTTGAAAGTTTAAGAGGCCAAGCCCTTACAAAGACCTTGCGGGAAACAATCCAAGGTATTCAACAGGATATTGGAAAACGAATGTATGACGTTTGTTTAAGTGGCCGGTTGCCAACAAATGAGGAAATATTGCTCAAGGATGATATGGTGAAAATCAAGCGTTGTATTTACTCCTTACAACGATCCACTCTTCCACCAATTACTACTCACAATGTTGTGGAGGACTGGAAAGACCCTGTACTGACTGCGCTTAGAAGGTGCAACTTGTTCAACAGCATCCATGACCGTGTCAAAGTGATCTTCCATCCTGAATTTTTATCTTCTACAAACCCACTGTTTGGATTGGATTACGAGGAGTTTGTTAGAGGTTGCCATTTAGGAGTTTTCCCGAGTTACTACGAGCCATGGGGTTACACGCCAGCCGAATGTACCGTCATGGGAATTCCATCCATTACGACAAACCTTTCTGGTTAGAAATACATTTTAATACTGTTCTAGTTTTTGGTAGAAGTGGGAAGAGCAAATTTAAAACTTCAATTACATTATGTTGTAGGTTTCGGTTGTTTCATGGCTGAACACGTCGCTGATCCACAGAGTTACGGAATTTACATTGTCGACCGTAAGAGCATTGGACTTGAAGACAGTGTCACACAGCTAGCAAGAAATATGTTTGACTTCTGCATGCTCAATCGCCGTCAACGTATCATTCAACGAAACAGAACTGAACGATTGTCTGATTTGTTGGATTGGCGTAATTTGGGAGTGGTAAGTATACCTATTGTAAATTTATTCATGTGTTTCAAAGGGTTATGCTACATATTGTGTTTGCTCTCAACAGTACTACCGGCAATCTAGAATGAAGGCTCTGAGGATTGTCTATTCTGATGTGGAGGATGATGAATCTGGCGGAGCTGGAAGAATGTCTTACCCAAGGCCAATTTCCGAGCCACCGTCACCACAATCATCACGTGCTGTATCCCCTGTTCCATCGGATGCTGACTCTGCCGACTCAGAGGCAGAGGTAACAAACAAAAATTCAATATCTTAATTCATATCCGTTCGTACATAATACAATACATGTACTCATATCATAATTCCTTTTAAATTATAGCTCCAAGAACTTCACGGAAAAGGAGCCTCTGCAAATGGATATCAGTAAACAGCTGAATCGTTCTTTTAAGCGTCACCAGTTGGAACATGACTTTAAACAATACAATTTAACAAAAAATATAGTCTGCAAGATAATTGCTTTTCTTTCACACAACTTAATTAAGTACTAAACTGAAGGTTTTTGAAATCGCACATTTCTTTGTTTGTAGCTTTACTAATGCGGCAAATGCTTATTTGTAATTAGGTTTCCAGGAAATTGGTTTTTCTCTATTTGATATTAAGCTTTACAGTTGAGGAATCTTTTTGAGGTTGCGCAGAATAATACAATACATGTACTCATATCATAATTCCTTTTAAATTATAGCTCCAAGAACTTCACGGAAAAGGAGCCTCTGCAAATGGATATCAGTAAACAGCTGAATCGTTCTTTTAAACGTCACCAGTTGGAACATGACTTTAAACAATACAATTTAACAAAAATTATAGTCTGCAGGATAATTGCTTTTCTTTCACACAACTTAATTAAGTACTAAACTGAAGGTTTTTGAAAGCGCACATTTCTTTGTCTGTAGCTTTACTAATGCGGCAAATGCTTATTTGTAATTAGGTTTCCAGGAAATTGGTTTTTCTCTATTTGATATTAAGCTTTACAGTTGAGGAATCTTTTTGAGGTTGCGCAGCTCAGTCTTCACACTTGGATGCAACCTTACTACGCAACAGGATATCATGAGTACATTGTCAATGTTCAGTACCAAGTCATGAATTATCTTCTGGCAGCTTAGCAGTTGAGGATTCATCCGTCGTTGCCATCGATAGCATTTTATAGCAACCAGCAAGTTATTTTTTGGTTTAAACTGTAAATTACTAAAATACAATCATATCTGTATATGCATGAGTGGTTTCAATAGTGTCATGAAACAACGAAAAAAAACATGTATGTAGTGAATTCTCCTGATTAAATCATACTGATATAAAAATATAATTCTTGTATGAGACTTTTAACAATTAGCTGTATAATTGAAAAACCAAAACCTGTTAAAAAATTATTCTGTGGTAATTCGTATTTTGAAAACAATCAAGTAATAGCGATTAGTGATGTTACACAATACAAATCCGAAAAACAATTTATGGCCATGCAAGTACCTACTCGAAACGTTCTTGTATATTTTTAGAAATTGAAATTACGAAAAGCGTATGTTAATAAAAAAAAGCGTTTGAAAAATTAAAACTATGACAGTGTTCATTAATTTGAAAGTGAAGGTTTCTTACATAGAAAATTAGTGAACTATGTGAAAACATTTGCATTATTGACTAGCTTGTTTTGTTGTCTACAAAATATGAGTTGGCATTCAGTAGACGTATTAACAACATACAGCCTATTCTATTTGTATCTCTCAGGTTCCATTCACCACTACCAGTATCCGCACATCAATGTCATAGTCAAACCAACAAGAAATTAGAGGCGACAAGGGCCATACACAAACATCATAAAAGTTTAAACTGCGGCACTTTTAGATGCAATTGCATGACAACGCGTTGGTAGTTGGTATACAAATTTTGATCAGTGTAAGTACGAATCTCCGCTAATTATGTTGAGTATATCATGCAATAGTAAACACGTATGATTAAAGGGTACGTGAAATGCAATTTCAGAAGTAGTACAAAATAATATTTTTCCACGCAGTTCTCTTAAAACAACTCCCTGAAAAGGGGAAAGAATGCGGCCTCTAGAGCCTACAAGAGAAACAAAGAGTAACGAAGTTATTGAGCCCAATTCTCGGTGACTCACTCGGTCCCAACGAATGTAGTGCAGGGAACGGTTTTTGTATGCGTGTTGTCAACTTCACTTGTATTCGCTAATTTATTATTATATTGTTCAGTTTTATTTGTTCGATAGTCAGAGGTGAAAAATGGAGAACATGTACACTACTTCCTGTCATTAGGGCGAACCACATCTAACCTGTTCCAAACCGTATTACTGCTGCCCATTTTTAACCTGAAAATTAGACGATCTGTAGAGCGTTTATCCCAATATATCTTGGCCACTTTTTTGTATTTGAAATCGGATTACGAAGCGGGACAATGTTCGCTAAGAAATTATCTCGATGTGCTTGTCTGTCTGACTGTCTGTCCGTGCTGTTTGTTAGTAGGTAGACAGATTGAACGGCTAATGTCCAGTCCATGCCACACGACGGTCCAATTATGGTCTATGCAATATTTATTATAGGAATGACAATGAGGAGGTTTCAATGATATGTCTTAAACCAAGTGGTTTGTGATGAGTTCTTAAAAAAATGTTGGTGCGACTGAGGATTGTTTCAAACGAGGATTTTGTTGATTCAGCTTCGTCACTGTAATCCGAAAAGCGTTTATACTTATTTGACTAAAGCTCCAGGTTTTATCCGGTGTGATATATTGGGATAGACAAGTGTAATCTAGAATGGATATCTCCAGCGGAATGGATTTTCTGGTGGGTTCATAAAATTCGGGCATTCGTGAGTAATGCATTAAGCCTTCTTCCCCATCATGCAGCGAGGAAAAAAATCTGTTGCGTCGTTGGAATGGACTTTTCAACAACTTGCGTACATACTTGCACACTCATACTTGTGCATTTCGATGTACCCTCCCAATTATGCATTAATTCAGGCACGGGATTAGAGTCTCGAAGGGTTGTTCTGGGTAGCGACGTGTAATATTGTATCACTCGTAGTTAAAGTTCTATAGTAAAAAGATAGATCTTATCCAACAACGACAAACATTTATACAATATAACATTCCGTGATATTCTTTAAGTAGTTTTCTGGATGATGTTTCTGTGAGCAAAACATTTTCTATTTATACGCCTCATAAATTGCTTTTTTGTGTGCATTGTTGTCCTTTCATCCTTACCTGTCAGAAGCTACTGATCATTTTTAATCCAAAGTAGCTCTTTCTACTGACCTTCGGTCAAATAAGTCAACCGTTTTGAATGTACACCTCACATAAAGTTAACAAAGGATAATCAGATTGGTATCAGGACACCGATGAACGCGCATCATAATTCTTATAAAGTTTTACTGAACAGGGATAAAAGATGAAAAGACTGAGGAGGGTTGGCAATATGCATCTGTGTCAACGTTAGTAGTTGTGCTCCCGCTTTCAAGTAAAATGTAGTTAACGTCTTTGACTCATCATTTCACTTCATCTCCTTTTCTTCCTCCAAGCTCAAGTGCTTACCACGTCGTCTGTGGAGCTATGAAGAACGGATGGGGTTTGATTTTATGAATGGAGGGTGACTCGTTTCTATGACTAACACTACGGCATCTGCTTTATATATTATATTATTAATATTATATTATTATGTTGCGGATTTCGGTTCAATGATACTGACTTACATAATCAGAATGACAAACAAATAAAACAGGGAAAAAGCATTGTATCCTACCATTTCATCTCTCACTTTCAGTTTCATTCATCTCTGATCAACAACTCGAATTGATACGCGAATGTTGTGCTTCTGACTACTTAAGTAGCTGCATGTACCTGCAACTGTTTAAAATTTCAGGTCTGGTAGTATCTTTATCCTTAGCATAACCGAAATTTACTGGAACTGGATCCCACACAAAACGTTTTTATAATGGAGACCGTTACTACTACCTCCGGCGGAGGTGAGTCAGACAGAAAAGTTATGACTACAAATGGAAAAAGTAAGGTTGTTACAAGGTTATCAGCGTTAAGGAGAACAGCAGTGGTTCGACCGAGCAATAGTGTCAGTGCCCAACGACTTCAACGACCTGTATATTATGACGAAATCAGTAACGAATGCGGATAAGCATCAAAACGATGTTGAGTCATCGAAGATTGTTAACCAGACTATGCAGATAACTGAATCGAATTCTAGGGTGAAAGTTGCCAGTTCTTTAAGAGGAATCTCTGTAGCAGAACAACCAGTGTTCCGCAATTACTGTGATAAAACCGGAAATAGTAGCAAGCCTACTGACACGCTTGATCGTAAGTGCAGAAATGAATGTGGGAAAAGTGTAGTTTATCGTTTTAGTGAAGCGAGAAGAGACAAAGAGAAAAGTTCAACCCCTCTGAAAAAAGACATGGAATTAAGGAAAGATTCCAATAACGCAATGAAATTGACAGTGGACGGGCTTAGTCTAAGCGAACACAAATTTAAGTCTGAAAACGTTTCGGAAATTTGTCGGGATAATGAACTACCTTGCATGGAAAATATTAAAATACAGAATAGCTTTCCTCGGTCCATTGGAGATTCAAGTGCAAATCGGATAAATGTTTATGGTGACTGTGTAAATGAATTTGTGCATGAGTTTGTAGGAAAACATGAATGGGCACTTAATTGGAATGAGGTGAGGATGAAAATTTTGATGGATACTAATATTAATATGATTTCAATTTCGGATTTTAAGGAGTGACAAAGCAGCGCTTTATCACTATTGAATTCTTCGACAACATTAATACTTTACGATGACTTACAGTAAATAAAGCTATAGATTAGAAACGAGATATCATTCAATCGTTGACAGTTTCAAATAAATCCTTCAAGAACCTTTCATGACAGAATCGTAATCTATCATCAGCATCAATACACAAAAAGGTTTACATGTAGATCAAGTCAAGTGCAGTGCTTCGGGATGTCTTTGTTTACTCAATAATATTTACTTCCCACGATTTGTTTACAAAATATTTGTGCTAGCACCAGATCATTAGTTTTAAGCACATATAAGGCTAAACATTCATAAAGTCTAAGAGTTCCCTAAATTGTTTGTTGAATTAAAGAAAATTCGTTCACTATAATGTGGATGCATCCATAGGACTGAATCCATCGTACAAATGTTACATAAAGGCGCTTGTCGTTATAATTCAGTTGAGTATGACTTCAGCTCATTCCGATAATGGCCATTTTCAAAATCCCAATAAGTTTAAATTTAGAAAGAGCAAAAAGCAAATCATACGTCTCCAGTATATACACTAGTTCGGAACATCTAACTGTTACAAATTACAATTTTAACTGTTTTACAAGTCGGCTTAATGATTTATCCAATTTTTTAATATCGTTTTAAAGTTTTTTTATACATAATACACTGCTAATGCATTGTAACAAAGCTCAGTGTAACCCTAAAGAATAAACTTTCTGGAGTGAATGCTCAATGCTCTCACCATCAGTTACATAAGCGACTCACCCACAAACTTGCAGAGTTGCTTAGTGACAATGAAATTGCGCCTCCGGTCATTGGTCTTTTCCGTTCCGTCCACAACTATTTGACTCAAACAGTGCGTTTTAGGATCTCATTGTGGTATATGTTTCGATACACCTTTCCAATAGTCCATTTCGTTGGATCCAACACTGGGTTTTTTAGTTTTTCTAAGGTATGACGTACGACAGTTGCATCATTTTTACACATCGGTGATATGCGGTAATAAGAGCAGCACGGTTTTTAGCGAAGTGCATGAAGATGCATTGTGATAAATATGAGACGGGCGTAGATACCGGTGTTGTGTTACCATGTAGCTGCCGGTCCTAACATGAGACCCCATGTTACGGGATAAGACGTGCGTACGACACGGAGAAGGAACAAGGTTGTTGCATTACGTTGCACTCTCAGAGATGATAATATGGATGATTTCGTTGCTTTTTAGGGTGGGGGAAGTGGCTGCGTTGATTGCGCATCGATGTGGCTTATTGCACGAGTGGATACTGTTCCTTGGCATTGGCATTTAGATTTTAGATGCACTTACGCACCGAACACAAGACACTTTTTTCCCTCTTACGTGTTATACCGTTTCTGTAAGGCTGCCCAGTACACTTCCGGAAGCCGTACGGAGCGGACGAGGTGGTGGAGAAATCCATACATGCTCCATTAATACTAGTTTTGTTCAGGTGCAAGGTGACATTTTTCATACATACGTCCTGTTAATTTCCTCTGTAAATTTTCGCATTGTTATTACGACGCATTAAGTTGTACTTGCTAGTTGGGAAAAAAATTCATGCGTTACTTCTTTTGAACTTGCGCTTTTCGTTGCACATGTGTATGTTGTGGGTGTAAGTGTGCGTGTGTGTGCGTTTGACTTGATGAAATTTACGCTACCAAATAGACACAGGTGCAGCAACCCTTTGAGCAAGTGTATGTGTTAATGAAGTGAAATCACTTATGTGCGTGTGTGTGCGTTTGACTTGATGAAATTTACGCTACCAAATAGACACAGGTGCAGCAACCCTTTGAGCAAGTGTATGTGTTAATGAAGTGAAATCGCTTCGTTTAAATACGGGTGGTACAAAGTTAATTGATTCTTATTGATTCATACATTAGTTCTCGTTCGATGTAGACATTGCCAATTACAATGGCGTTAGCTCATTCATATAAAAGTACCAAAAGACAAAGAAGAAAGACATGAATCATGAAAATGTACTGTGTGTCATAAGCCCAAAGAAGAAATTAACGATCATATAAAATCACGATTTTATATTTTAAGCCAAAAGGTTCCTTTGAGATTTTCCCTTCTGACCAGCCAAAGTATGTATGACTTCTGTTACAAAGTGTGTACATTTTCTTGGAAGATTATATCTTGGAAGTACATACTCATGAGTGTGACACCAACCAAATATTGGCCAAAACGTTGTCTCCCTTTTAAGAATTACTCCTGAGTATGTATTTTCCCCTCGTTTCCTCTTCCATCATCAGGCTCAAGATCAGTTGAACATCAGTTTGTAAAAGTCGAGTTGCTTATTTTTTTCCGTCGTCTTTGGAACGTGTACCATGCAAAACGATTCATGCATTAGTGTTTACGGTGGCGAAGATCCATAAAAATACCCAACGTCTATTTTTGGAAAACTATTTATGCCCGCATTTACCAGTACCTCATCTCTTCCCTGTAGTATTCTAATGAATTGCACTGTTCATGACTTTACGTACGGCATGAACAGAGCTGCCTCTGTCTGCAGCATTAGATTTTTTCATACGGAAAACTAAGCTGAAGTTTACAGTTTATCAATTTCCACGTAATAACAGTCTTCTGGAAATGTTTTTTTTTAAATGCGCGTGTGCGAGGGAATCTAATACCATCATATGCGTTCTCATAAAATCACCATGAATAACGTCCAGAAAATAAAAGCGTATAAATAAATTCCTGTGGCGCTTGTAGTTTTGAAATTATGAATTATATTCCGGTTTATGCAAAGAATCTTCGTCTATCGAGTCTTGCAGTCAAGTCACGAAAAATTAAGAACGTACAAAGTATGAATCTTTCGTGTGCATAGGTCGAGGCCAGACATATTAAAGTGATTATAGGTAGCGTTAAAGTTCTATGCAAATTACAGCTCATGAACATTACATCCTTTTTAAAATTTTGAATCCTCTACTCAAAAATTATACATCATTCTATACTGCTGAATAAACGATTTATCATGGAACACACAAAACTCAAAATTGAGTAGTTTTATTACTTTGTTTTGTTATTTGGCTAAACAACCAAGGCCAGGGCTTGTTGAATGGAAATGGAAAAATAAATGCGAAATCATAACGCATAAAAGTAAGGAAAAGTAGAAGCGTTGCATCATCTTTTAAAAACGAGGATGGTTTACAGACTCTGCTATTTACATGCATATATCAACTGAACCAATCAAAATTCCATTTGACATAGGATTATTAAGGAGCGAAAGCTGCTTTATAAAATCGCCAATTCTGTCAACCTGTCTGTCTGTCTGTGATCACGATAACTCCAGAACGTTTTAACGTACGTGGCTTTAGTTTTGTATAACGACTACTAGATTTCCATAGCTCGAGTTTGAACTAGTTAGTTTGGAAAAGCGTTAACTTATTAACTGCGCAATCAAAGTTGAATGCATTGTGGACGACCAATTTTATTACTTGGCTATATCGATGGATAAATTTGCTCAACGCACGCATATCTTCTTTCGATACCAAAGTCAATTAATTCTGAAATTTAAAAGTATAACTGTACAACCCTATGTCTCTTTCCATGCACAATCCTATAACTCGGTACATCACACTTTCTCTCCTTCGTTAACGTGTACAACCTAACTTCACTGGGTAAATTCCTTCAATCACAGAAAAAATCATTCAAGCATTAAATCTCATAATTGACACGTAAACATTTTATATAAAACACTGGAGTAGTAACCAGCAGTATCCATATCTATTACAGTTCTTACTTCGTTACCTGCTGTATAGCGTGAGTAAAGGGAGATGTGTGTGAAAAATTGTGTAATACGCGTAAAAGAGTAAAACTGCCATACGTCCATGAACAGCAGGACGTCTTCTGTAAAACACTACGGACAAAAATGAAAGTCTTGATGTAAATGAATTTATGGAGTTAGTCACTAATGCCCAAGTGGCGTTCAGAACTTTAGAAGTTTTATTACCGTATGCTTGGAAAATATCTGCACTTAAAATGTCAATGTGCAAGGAAGTTTGTGTTAGTTGTAATTTTACAAATGTGTTTATCATTAAAGTGTCTAACAACGCTGTAACAACAAAGCTGATTCAAATGAATAACAAACTCATTACTAAAGTATAACCCACCAAACAAATTTCCTAAATAATCATATTTAGAAATATTTTGAATATGGATTGCTTCATTATAACAAATACAACATTCTCTCTCACAATTGACTATAGTACTTTTAAGAAGATTCTCTTAAAAACATTTTTGTTTATCACTACCCTATATAGACAATGACTTTCTTGTTTATTTGTGGAATATTTAAACCTTTTGCTGTCTAATGTTACCTGTTAAACAGACAGACAAGCTGAATCATACTGTGAATCACATTTAATTTCTACACAATATTATGAATGGGCTTTGTGTTGTAATATGAGATGAGTAAGCATAATGATCATAACAACAGTGGATGGATGGACAGTAATAGAACGATAGAAGAGTAATAATTTTGTTACACGAGAAGTAGACATAGACATGAGTGCAATAAAAGTTTGGTCTTCTCTCCACGAAACAGGGAGACCAGGAATGTCAGAATGCCACACACATGCAGTTGTTGTGTATCTAAATGTCAAATTGTTTTTAGACTAGATTCTCATATGCTTGCGCGCTTAGATGTGGGCGGTGGTTGTTACAATTTGACAATGCCAATTCAAGATTGGCCTGGTACACAGCGAGTTAAGTGTTATGACGGGCAAATCAGACATAAAAGTTGAATGTTTTGCTTATTGCATTATCTAATTGTGAAGATTTATATGTCAACATATTGTATTCTCCTTGTTGAAATTGGAAAAAAGATAATAACTGGTTGTTCAGAGCAAAATCAAGGGAAAATCTCAAACGAACTTCTTGAATCAGATTCATTTTCAGTATAACATTGGCTTCTATTTTGAAACTTTCGCAGCCTGGAATGATACAGAAAATAAGTTTCCTGGTTAAAAAACCAATATAAAACAGTAGGAAGCAAAACTTTACGTAAATGTAAATGTTCGGATAAATTTGCGTGTAAATCGTTAGTCTTTTCGGATTAGGAAAGTTATGATGCTTAAATACTTGGCAAACAGCCTCAAAACCGAGGAATCTCATGTCGTACTCCTTCATGACAACTTAAGCCTACTTGAAGTCACGATAAATCAGCATTTAATCCGTTGCTGATTTCTATGTTTCGTATTGAAAACGATGAGCAACAGCAACAAACTTCCGTATCATCGTTACGATGAGCCCACCGCTGCCGCTACCAGCAGAGGTATGGGTGCTCATCGTCAACACCAACAACAACCTCAGTGGTCCACCTTCAATCATTCTCAACAACATCAATATCAACAGCAGCAGCAACAACAACAGAGCTCACAGAGGAAGTATTCAGCTCAAGAAACAATCCATGTAAGATTTCTTTATATCAACAATTTCCGCTCCTAACTCCCAGCCGAAACATGAAACACGGTTATTCTCAACCTGTCTAAATATATAACTTGGCAATTGATTTTGAATGAATGGAAGCTTTTATGTAATGCTATGGTGAAAACTGAAATACTCAGAGATTTTTTCTCGCGAAAGAGTGCTTTCAGAAAGAATTAAAAAAGCCGTCTTTGCAAAGTGATGAATTATAAACTTTAAATGACTTCGAAGAGAACGGCTTCAAACAGTGAATCTAATAAATCAACTTATCAACAAAGTTTTTTTTTCGAGCCATGTCATTTTGAACGAAAGTGTGAACCGAAATGTTTTGAAAATATCTTTTCCTCATGGTTCCTCTGGCAAGTCGTTTAGCTAAAGAAGTCTAGCCGTTTATTTTGCTTCCCGTCAGCATTCGATGAATGATTTGAAAATTGAATTTATTAACTGACTCAGCCTAAAGCAAGCTTGTCTCGGAGAGGAAACTAGTAAAAAAAAACTCAACCAGCCTCTTTTTTGTAGGAGTGAGTATTGGTCTCCCTTGTGGCAGTATGAAAGTTGAAATATATTTTACCTCTTGTTTCCTTTCAAGATGGTATCTTCCTAACTTTCTCCTATATGAATGCAACTGAAAGGAAGAAAAAGGGTGGGGGAGTAGGGAACACATGAAAATAATGCAACCAGTAATGCGGTTGCAGAATGCAACCTTCTCAAGTAAACATTTTTGTGAGGTTCACGCCAGATTCTCCCGTGTGTGGCTGGATTTTCAACTCAACGCAGCATACCGACTGATGATATGATATCCCTCTATATGAACCAGTTGGAAATGGTTTCCAACTTCATTATAGAGTGTGAATGAATGATTTATATTACTAGTTGTACATAAATGTTACCCGAACACCTAAGACAATTTTGTAGTGTTGGGACACCAATGTATTAAATAAAATTTGCATGTTGGTATACGCGTTTACATTTCCTTCACACTTGGATCTAACGTACGCACAGCCCATACCCAAATTTCCCTGATGCTTGGCTAGTTCTGTTGACATTTCGGGCTGTTGGCTGCGTTTTGTCTAATTCAAAAACCAACCGAGAGGCCACGTAATGCAGTTTTCCTTATAGATGACAGGAAATATTCAAACATTGACTCTTTTCACGGCAAAATATAAAAACATTATGTAACTTTTCAAGAGTTTCCAAGTGCACAAAAAATGTTCCTGAGATGTTATTAGAATCTTAGGCAAGGGTTAATCCTCCGTTCTCTTTTATCCATCGTATTGATCTGTAACTGTAGCACGACTACTCGTGCACGTGCCCCAAAATATTCCGTTCACTTTTAGATATTCCGTATACCATTTTCTCCCTGCAAGCAGAACTGCATTTAATTATTTTGCTAGCTGCATTATTTTTATCAAAATGTGTCATCATTTATCATCATTTCCCTGCACTCTTATCTAATAATACTTCTCAAGAGGTTCAAGAGGCACTTCACAAGTTTATCGTTGCATCGCAATAATCGAGGATTTGACGGGTAAACGAGAGTCCGGAACGATTCCATCCAAAGACATACAATTGTTATTGCTAATGTGTTCCTCTCTCCCTTTTTTGGTCTGGGATTACGCCTTCGATCTTCTGCACTTGAATCCCTGTAGAACTGCAGGATGAAATATTCTTAGGTAATTTTGATGCCTATCTATACAACAGCGATGTGCGGTTCTTCCTCTTTTCTAGCTATTTACAATGAAAGTTTTCTATACCTGTTTATGTAATATAACGTAGTTTTCATTTCGCCGTTTGCAAGAAACGTGAGAGAACTTGTAGTGTAAATAGTAAATACCAGTTCTATCTGATCTGTCCCACTCGTCAAGACGACATTTAAAGTGTTTTTCTGCATACCTACCATATCTTTACTTTCCTCCGTCTCAGTAGCTATCTTCTAGCTAGACACCCATTACAAAATATCACTAGCAAGGCTCATTCTTTCCCTTGCAACGCTGTTCTCAACCTTATCAACGAAAAAGAAAAAAAGATGGATATAATCTAGCGTTGCGAATGAGAAAAACCATACCAGGTCAGCTTGGTGTCGCGCAGACTAGACGATGATATATCTAATGGAAATAGGGGTTTAAGACTAAAAAATGGAAATGTCATAGGAAAGAGATAAAGCAATTCTTTCCACCAAGATGTGTTGGAATCCAGACATGTGCGAAACAAATGGATACTGAAGCAAAATAAAAGTTTATTGGATAGCTATTAAAGATTTGGGAGCTAGAATAGTAAGGTTACACAATGCCGTTGTTGATTGTTAAAGCTGAACGCAATAACACTACAACGTGTAAGAATACAAACTAATTAATTAACAACGTGACTACACGGCGTTGTCCAATTACCCATGGAAAAGTACCTAAATTTAATGGGCGCATAATGCGGCTCCAACACTACTTACAATACAATAGCATTTAGGTATTTATATATAAATACTGAAGCAATGAACTGATCACCTTCATGCTTCCAATTCCAAATGAGAAATGAATCAAGTCGGCTTTGAGTTGGCTTCTCTTAACACTCTTATCTTGTTCGTTTCAGATTTACACGGAATGGGCGAATCACTACCTAGAGAAAGCACGGTGTAAAAAACAAATTCATGATTTGCAAGTGGATGTAACGGATGGTGTAGTGCTTGCAGACGTTCTCGAGGCAGTCAGTAAGTAGCTCCATAATATTCTTTGACACAATTTAATACACGAGTAAGATTCTTTGAAGGATGAATAGAGTCAGTCTAATTCGGGTTTGGCTTCTCTCCCTGTAGCAAATCAGAAAGTTCCGGATCTTCACAAGAAACCAAAAACGTCATCTCAAATGGTAAGCCTTTTTTGTATTATAATTTACACAACGAAATCATTGTACGCCATTAAAATGTAGTTTCAAAAGGAATGCTGTGAAATGAAATAGATACATCGCGGACTTTTTAGTAGGATAATGACTCAGTGATGGTTTACATATGTAATGATATTTAACTATATTCTTTCTTATACTGAGAACTTGCACGCAATGATGTGTTCTCTAAAACCCGTTCAATAATCGATAAATCCTTGTATTATTATA
>JAAXOA010000398.1:0-24532 GCA_036561885.1 Salina celebensis
TAACTACGCATAATAACACTTGCTTATCGTTCACTTTCGTGGCCAACAGATAATTCTTTAGTCAGACAACGACGTCAAGCTAGACCAATACATGTACTCAACTGAGTTTTTATAATTTTACATTTTCGCCACTTTTTCCATGTAAAATCCTGTAAAAACTCTGAAAATAGTTTTTCCTGGTTTAAAGACACTCCTTGGTCACCACAACCCTATCTAAGTGTCGAATTTGAGTTCAATTGAATGCATGTGATAAAATTCCGGACGGTTTTCGAGATCTTAGTAACAGACGTCGGTTGTGTTAGTGAGCAGTGACACCACAGCGTTTATTTTATAAAGCATCCAACAGACACTTCTACATATAAAGATTAATGCTTTTATGGTTTAAAACTTTAAAATTTTCAATCTCGCCGGTAGCAGTTTTTTTTGTTGCTTCTAGGAAAATCTCGCACCGGTCTGTTCAAAATGGCCACCCGCGTTGCCGCTAGGCTTCTGGAACCTAAAGCCATTAGCTTGATTATTCGGTCTCCAGAAATTGCCCCGTTGTCCACCACCGCCGCGGTACCGACCACGGGCAGCGTTCGGATTGATAACAGAAGCGCTTGAACAAAGCAACGGGGGCTCCGCGGGCTGTACAAATCAGCATTATAACATTCACAAACAATGTAAATACAAATCCAACTTTGTTATCTTACTAATTTTAAGCAAACCGATCTTATGTAATCATATTGACAATATCATTACCAAACTCTCGGCAGGAGCCTTCGGGGGGCTTTTCCAGGTACCAATGTCCCTATGAGCATCCAATAGTGGCTTTTTTACTTTATATAAAGCAACTTCCTTAACCGGAATCTGCAAAGAAGGGCTCTTTCCGTCGAAGATTAGTTTGCAATCCAGTTTGATTCCAGTCTCAGAGACATAATGTCCATGTGGACTTTGACGACCCACTTCAATTGTTTGTATATGTCTCCAGTTAGTTTGACATTTAATGTCTTTCACGTCTTGTCTCCAAACAATGGTTTCATTCTGAAAGAAAATTTATATACCAAGTGCGGCCGTTATTTGAACGCTATGAGACTTCTGAGTTGGACTTACGGGGTCACTTCCTGGAACGGAAATTGCAAATTCTATTTGAATTGGTTTGTAACTGGCGGTCGCATCCATATGCACTAATACTGGCAACGTTTTTATTGAAATGGATTCGTTGTCCTCGATAGTAACGATTGATACAATTGCTCGAGAGTTGGGGTCGTCTGTTTGTAGGACAACTGGATTCCACTGTGTTCTGCGGGGATAACGAATATTGCCCTGGAGTCGGAATCCACCCTTAAATGCATTTAAACATTTATAAAACCATTTTTAACCATGTAATTAGCAGCTCAATGGTAACACTGTAATTTTATGGCTTATTAACTTATTACCATAATCTTAAGGCAAAATCGTTGAGATTTTTCCTCAAAAGGCAAATGATGCTGCTTCAGATGAACCAGAGCAACGCAAATGCGCCGGGTATTAGTGGTGACGTCACAGTCAAGACCAAGGATAAAGCATAGTGGAATCGATCTGCCACTAATAATAAAATAAATTTCTGCCACTAATAATACACTAAATTAGTCTGATCGATTAAATGGACATATATTCATACGTAAAACAAATTCAAGTAAAAGGATTTAGTTCCTGGATGAAGATTAAAATGGGGATTGAAAAAAGGCGGCAGTAAGTAAACTTCATGCGTTCCAAGAACAAATTAAAAATATTACCCATATTCACATGTGGCAACATGACTGGCTAAGTCCGCACGTTTTAGTGCCTCTATGCATCCTTCCTTCTGGTATTTACAGCTGAACGTCATTCCATCTAGGAGATTTTCCAAGACACGTACACGGACCGGGCTGGCATTGTAACTTGTACTGCAGTAGGGGCATGACGAAACGCGACTTAGACACTGGCCACAAATAGCGTGTCCGTTCCCACACTGGAAAACCTCATGCTCAAAAAGTTCACAGCAAATAGGGCATTGATACGAATCCGGTATATTATCCTCCGCATTGTCAGCCATCTTGGGGAAAATCTGCTTCAAAAAATATATAAATGTTAAACGACAATTGATGCTTCCATGTTAGCTTGACGCCAGTCTAACCCAAAGGGATAGATCCTATCCAATCCTACCGCAGGCTAAATTGCTAGTATGAATATTTTTTGTATGAAAGTTAATGCAAGATTTCAAATATATGACTGTCGGGTACAACACCAGTTTTCTAAATCGGTTTGTGAACCCATGAGCAAATCTGCGGTAGTCTGAGGAATTCGCTATGATTAAGCCGCCAACTGATAAGCAACTGATATGTGCGAAGCAGAATGCGTAAACGTTGTTCACTCCTAAAGGCTTGGCTTAAAATCTTGTGAAATACAACCTTTCCAGGCAACCCAGATTAGAGCGGTGAGTGGACCGAGACTGTATCCTAACTAGATTTTCCAACTATTCGTTTTATTTTGCTAACTTCAAAGCTGAAGGTTATTCCATCACGAATCATACAAAATAAATGTGTAGTATGTTATCGGTTTGCTTGTTAATCCACAGCTCTCAAGCCAAATTTCGGAAAACCACAAAATCAAGGGATTATCCTTTGTTCCCTAAATAAGCCAAAATATGTACAATGGAATGATTGATGGGGAAAAATCCTCCTTTTTGTTTACGTCATTCCTGGTATCATCTCTGCATCACATCGAGAAACACGAGACAAAATAGAAAGTGATGGATGTGTTTAAAAAATGTTCAGGAATAACAACTAAAAAAGTAACTAGTTTGTGAGCATGATGAAAATACAATGAAATGGAAACTCTATAGTAATTGGTGGAAAACACGACCGTGTTATAAATTCGTGGATGGTATATTATCTATTGTTTTAGGCGAATCCGCAGTATCAATAAATCATTCATCATTTCTACTCTAAATTTTGTTTTCTTAGGTGTTCATCATTCAAACGAAAAATATAAATACGTACAACGGAATACTATAAGCCCGGGAAACTACTTGCTTTACGATTTACTTATGATTATTGTGTACACAGCTTGTAAATAAATACAAATAAGTAAATAAGTATGAACAGGCATATCGTGGGAGGTAGATGATGATAGATACTGCTTATAGAGCAAAACACTGTTTTGACTTATTCAATTATGTCTCAAAGCCCAGGCAACCATCCAGTAAAAAGAGTTTTTTTCTTCAATAAACATATTATATATATCTCACGCTGGCTTATAAAATCAAGAATTTGCATTTAAAAACTTACAATACAATTAAAACAGAGATGTTTTGATTAAAATACAGACACACACCACAACATTATATTAGGAGACCTACAAATTTTTAATTGACCCGAGGAAGGATGCACGTTCTTCGTTGCATACTTCGGAGAAATATGTGTACCCCTTTCTATGGATTCTGAAGCGGTATTCCCATGCCTTTGTTTCAAAACCCCACTGGAGGTCTTCGATACCTCCACACTTCACCCAAAGTGCTTTCGAACTTGTTCGCAGACCTTTCATTAGAATTTTAGTGGAGTTCGGTTATTAATTACGATTTATTTAAATCCAGTACAGGCAAACTATTAAAATATGACAACTGAATTCACTATGTTTTCACTTAAATGGCAAAGAAACACGGGTACAATGTTCTCAAACACAGGGAAGAACTGGAGGCATCCTAGGACTAGTGCCCTTTGAGCCCTGAATTTCTTATACAGATAGCTTCCCCTACCATTGATAGTGTGCTGTTCTATCAGTTTGTTTTGAAGAAATATGGTCGACAAAATCGACAACTGAGCAAGGAGTGAAAGGAAGAAAAGAACAGTGGGTAACACCCATCCAGTGAAAATACCTAAAGTCAAATAAAGTCCAATGGGAATCACAGAGGAGCAAGCGATCAATAACCAGACAAGTAATACGATAATAATATGTCCTACAAAGATCAAAGCACCTAAAGCAAAATTCAGGATATTCCGGCCGCAGGCATACACAATATTGATCATGGTGAATAGCTTCAAACCCGTCATGGAACTAACCAAGAATACCTTATTCAAAATGGAGAAGGCTGTCCTAGTAAAAACGACGATGGAACACATCCCGATTGCAGCAAATCGACCAAACTCCATTACGCAAATTGTTGACAGAAATAGTCGCAATAAAGTGCCACCAATTATTGCTAATTGAGTTCTGTTGTACGCCGGCGGCAATAAATATTGCTCAAGAATAAAATAGAATGGATCAAAATCATTCCAAACATAAAAAACGGCAAAGGGAATAGGAATGAAGAACATAATACACACTGAAATGCAAATAAACGCACCAAAGTAGTCATTTCTTTTCGGTTTGACACGCTTATAACTAGAATGGGGTGTTGCCTGGAAATGTGTAGAGATTACGAAGTTGTTACAAGAAAACGTGACTGGAAATTTCAAAGATCCTGTGAAACGAGTCACTTTTCTATTCCAAGTAGCATGATGAAAACCTAAAAATAGCATGAACATAATTTGTCAACTTGATCTCTTTTTAATTGAGTACTGCCGTTACTGTTATAATACATAATTGTGTTACTAACCTTTTCTCTCCAACCATTGTAGCATGTAAATCATACTAGAAAACTCAGGCCAACGCGCTACGGTAATGACTATTAGAACTTCCAGAGTGGCTGCCATCCACATTAAAACTGCTATTATTGTTACAAAGAAATTCCATTGAACCCATGGCTTCAAAGGCCCTTGAAGGACATTTTGCTGAACGATTATCACGCTGCAGGACGTCCAGCCGCATCCCAAAGTAATGCAGAAGAATGAAAAGCACCAAGGAACAAACCTGGTCGTCAGCTTTTCAAACTTAAAGCAAAATAGTTGCTCGTTGTCGACTTTAATATGATATGGACAGGAATAAAGTACACTAAAGAGTGTCCTCTGCAATTGAACAGCCAACTTCACATAGTGAGTTAACGCATTTCTCCGAGATAGACGCATTGTGTCAAACTCAAGACTTATGATTTGTTCCAGTCGAAGGTTAAAAAGGTTGTGAGAATGGAATATTTGTTGCTTAGATTGTTTAGCCCTACGTGGACATATTATTGATTTTTAACCAAAGCTTCATAGCCCCGCCAGCGTCTTCTATTGATCCCTAATCAAACCAGTCCGTTATAAACGGAATCCTCAAGTACCGAAAGGGTTTCCATAATCGATTTTGATACAAATGAATCATCGAATATATTTATATCAATGAATTCATGAACTATTGACTTCATGAATCATTGAGTACAAAACAATGAAAACGATTCCAACGTTTTGAGGCATGTCAAATTCAGTTAATTGCCTCGTGCTTTACTTCTTGGGGCAATAAAATTAATCATGGGTTTGAAGAGCAAAAATACGCAGCATGAGAATATTTATCGAAATCTCGAATAACGTTTGTTCGTAATTATAGAAAATTAACTTTAACTGTCGTTAGCTCATCAACGGTTGATAATTAGCCATGGGTACAATTAGTAAAAACGATCAGCATTATAAGTTCTGTCGATATGACGAATAATACTTTTTCGTCATTAGCGAACTATTATAATTAACTTTAATTGTCCCATTAACTCGGGAAACCTGGGGACACAAAAATTTCAAACTCGGTTCATGGAAACCTTGTATCCTGATAATGAATCCCTGAAAATATCAACTGAATCCATTGCATCGTTCTCGAGAAATACGGCGAACGGACGGACGGACGGACAGAAACACCAATCCTATAAAGTAGCTTTCGCTACTTAATAAACATGCTGCAATTCAAAAGCTGAAGTAAAGTATCTTTCCAAAAGCTATTAGGTTCTAGTTATTGCTGTTTGAATCCGTTCATGTTTTCTCATGTTGCATTCTCGGTGAAATGGGGCAAGTTGGAAATTTTTACCGTTAACTCGTCAACTTTCAATCAGGGGTCATGAGTTCATTTATGAAAAATACTTTTGAATATGTTTTGAAAGCTAATGTAAACTAATTTTCAGTCAGTTATGAGATTTGTAGATATTAACCGTTCCCCGCCGGAAGACAGGGGTTCAAGTTTCATCATTTATTTCGAAAACGCAATTAAACCCACCCAGTGCGGTTATTACGTTTTGCGAGTCAGCGGTATCGTTTATGTTTGTTTTATTAAGTATAAATCGTAACGTCAATACCAACACAACAATGCAACAGATTAAATAAAATGGTTTTGAAATCCTCCAGTTACTATCTAGTGAAAAAGAATATCTGGCGCTTAACCCCGGCAGCTGATATCAATAGGAATAGAAATTAAGTTTGTCGCAGACATACGGACCATCGGTGCAATCACTATACAACATTTTTATGACACGCCACAAATCCAACCCGATAGTTTAATCCTTCCTAGCATTTAAGCTCGGTGGGATGGTGACCAAAATTTATCTTGCTAAATATTTTATTACCTATGTCCAACATCGCTTTAATATATTATACATACAATAATACAAGATAAATCAATCAATTTCTGTAAATTGTGTAGATAGAATTATAAGGGCCGCAGCTAGGTTTGTTATAGGAACGAGAAAATTTTATCATGAAGATATATGTATATCTTTGCAATGGCGACTGGCAAAAGCGGTTCTCCAATATAATACATTGTTTTTTGTATAAGTGTCCAAGGGCTAAAGAAGTAGAATACTTATACAATTTTTTAGACTTTAGTACCTAAACTACACAGATAAAGCGTTACCATTCGCATTCTAATGTAACTCATTGTAAAACCTAGATCCAATTGGGAACATTGTTCTTTCCAAATTGCAGCAGTGAACTTTTGGTACCAACTCCCGGAAGCAGTCAGAGCTGATTTACTAAGCCGCACCTGCCGCTCTGGAAACTTTGATGAAAATTCCCGTTTACTCAAATGGACACAATTATCTGTCACGAATTGAGACAGTTTGTGTTTTGCAGGTAAATTAGTATCGTATTCATTCTCTTTAATACAATGTGCCTATTTAGCAGTATGTTTATCGGGTTTGAAACCAACCATTTAGCAACACATTAAGTCTTCATATAGTTAAAAGTAATTTTAAAAGAAGACTTCAGAGGCTTATTTAGCTTTTCTTCCTAGAACTTCCGGTAGCCCTCGACTTAATTTTGCTTGCTCGCTCCACGTGTTTCCGTATTTCTTCTTTAGGTTTATCCTTGGCGAAAAGGAAAATAATATATACGATTAATTGGCAAAAAAACATAGGCTAGATTTGATATTTCTTAAGTGTGATGGACAGTAAAAATGAACATTAATATTAAAATGTTTTTAATTTAAACAAGTAAAATACAGGCACCACATATTGCACATTATTACATATAACACAGATGGGACAGTCCGGATTCATAAGCAGACTTTACTACGAACTGCTAAGCAATTTGCCACCGTATCATTATATCTTGTGCAAGCAAAATGCCAGTAATGCAATTTTCTAGAATGGAGTATATATATGTTGTAACTCTATCCCTATCCAATGCTCCAACGTTTCCACAACTAAAAAACAGAGGTTGAAGAGACCTTAAAACCCTTTTCGCGTGCATCGGAGTCATTGTTCGAAAGCGATGTATGTTTACCTTACAACCCCTTATTATTTCAGTAGAAAGTATATGAACACACGGACCGTACGGTACTGTAAAGTAGTAATTTAGCAAACAAATGCAAGCTGCAAGGGGCATCAACGGATACAAGAACCGTGATAAAATGTTCCATCCCAGCAAAGAACATGTCACTGAATAAATTGTCATGTAGAAGCCACCGAACAAGAAAGTTGCCGCCATGCTGGACGATGGCTTGGATCCAATTCGATGTATTATTTGCAACTTCTGATATTGGCGTACAGATTCTGTAAACTTGAACGCAGACACCAAAAGGCGTATGTCTTGTAAAGGTTTTATCAAAGCTGGACCGCCAAGTAATATTATTAAACAACCCAAGCATAAACAGGAAACTTCCTCTAGAATAAGACAAAACAACAGAACAAAGTGTAAGATAAACAAACCTACTTGAAATAAACTACTCAGAATAAATACTGGAATAAAGGCCCTAATTTGGTCGAAGATGAACGTCAACATATGCATCTTGAAAATTCCTGAACCCATCATTATAGCAAATAGAAAGCCGGAAGAGTTCATTGAAATGATAAATACGTAGCCTAACATTGCCGCAGTGTCTTGAAGCGATAGTTGTGATAGGAGGTGGACAATTTTCCGACGTGTGCAAATTACCCCCATTCTCCGATTTGACGGGCGATGTGGTGTTATGATGTTTAGTGCGAACAAGTTGTTTATGTAATCAACAAGGTCAGCGCCGTTTGTGTACACATTCCAATCCAAAAAGAAGACCATCATAAGCACCAAGTGCGAATAGAAAGAGAAACACAGTTCGTTAGGGTATCGTGTAAGTAGGTCCTCAAACGAGGCTCCGAATATTCCTGAATTTATAACGAATCCTGTGGCAATATACGCTAATATTTCAAACGTTATCATTCCAGCCATAGCGATCCAACTTCTGGCATTCTTAAAATCGGTGAATGTTTCTAGTCTTTTGGAGTGGGGGTTCCAGCGGAGACAGTAAGTTGGCCGAAATTTGCTACTTTGCAGTCGTTCCATTAAGTCCAATGTCTTAAACACTATTGGTGTTGCCATGGCCACTGCTTTCTTTCGAAGGCGACGTTTACGTTGAAATTAGTAAATAGAGATACTGCCCTCAAGATTTAAGAAAACGGATTAAAACGTTACCGAAATTTCAATAGCCTTCTTGACATCTAGTCGAAATCAATGCAAAAGGTTGTTGTGCTTGATCTAAACTAAATTTTATCTACGTGGACAAGAAACACATGGTAGAAAACGGAAAGCTTGAGGACTGTTTTAGTCGTATTTTTAGAACATTCTCTGCCAGAACTCGACATAAGTATATTTTTACCATGTCCCGTGCGTTCACAACGTGCGTCGATTGCAGCAACGTGAGCAAAAACGATTTTGCTTTCCTTGAACCAACATATCGACGAGGGACGGTTTTCGGGTGTTAGCCGCGGCAAGGCAAATAATTTTTAAACTAACATATTTTGCATTCTACATTAAAGTGATATTTAGCTTTACTATAGATGATGGAGCTCACAAATTTTGGATACGTAGCACAGAATGGGAAAAACTAAAACAAATAATATATTCATAAAACATAAATTGGTCGAACTAGTTTGAATTGAAGTATACACAGCTAGCTTTGTGAGGTTTTTGACTGTCATTCGGATAGAATCCCTTGATTTGTATTAAAACGTGCCTTTTATTCCGCGGATGAAAACACATGTTGAAAACTTGTCGGTCTCACGTGTAAGCAACCCCTTCGTTTAATATTTAATACATGTTGTATGTACATTTTTGTGTTTCTTTTTTTAAGAATAAAAATGTACTACTTAATTTTTAAACCGAGTCAATTTTAAAGTTAATACTGTAATAATTATGTCTTGCCACAATGAAGCACTTTGGATACATGGAGGTGCTCTTCGTTTCTTAATACAATTGCTGGTTATATCTTGACCCGCCAATTTCATGTGGTACAATGTAAAATCGTCTTCCTAATGGGTCGTTTATATTGGCCAATCAATTACGCAGTTTATACACGCCCTGTTTTAAAGTTAAAAGTTAGTACAAACAAACAACCATCACTACCTTCCACTTTCACCTAATTTATTTGATTAGCATCACTAACTTCTTAGGCAGATTCTCGGTTGTTTTGCTTAATGCTTTCACCCGGAAATTAATAGCCAAAAAGTACTAGGTTAGCTACGATAATACGGGACGATTTTTTGTCTGACTGATTTACATGAAACTTGTTGTTGTGAGTGTTTAAAAAAACTTATTGTTAGTTAGATGATAACAGAGTGTTTTTATTATATTATCGTCTATATTAATGTGATTTTGACAGAGATAACACTTGTTTAAACAACGTTAATTACTGATAGAAACGAATCAATGGAAATCTTCAGTTAGCACCACAAAAAAATCGCAGTTATCATAACAATTTCTAGTATGTAGACCCTGTACAGAATATCTAGTTCTTGGAACCTGATCAAAATTCTGAAAGGTACAAGATATGGCATATGGCATATCTCTAAATGAAATATCACTGAATCGACTTTTTTACGATGAATCAAAGAACTCCCCAAAATGTTGATTATGGTTTTGTTTAAAAAAAACTAATTGCATATGCATAGTATACGCATGGCGTTTTTGTGGTGATTTTTTATGTCAGTTGTGAATACTGTAGTACTATTTCTACTCGTATAAATAAATGGGTAATAGAATTTAGCAGGTTACTGAAAATACCAGGGCTTGACCTTAAGCCTTATCCGTCTTCAAGCCTTAATATTCCGCACAGGTGTTTTAGGAATATGTTCTTTTATTGTTGTTGTGGCGATTTAGTTTCTGAAGTATGCGTGTAAAAGTTTTGAACCTCTTAAGGGACCTACTGACGTGTGTGTAAAAGGAGATCACAAATCAAGGTGGTTCTGTAATTCTCACACAGAACAAAAAATTTGCTTGCTGTGTTTGTATTGAACTAAAACTAAAAATCGATTATAAAATATGCAGTGATGGACCTATCCCCATTTTCCTCCACACTCTTCCCGGTACTATAACTCTGTAATTAGTTTTAAGTTGTTTATTTTCAAACAGCGCCGACTTTCACGTCGACATCACTCTTGAGAGTTTTCCTGTGCATAAATACATGACATTGGAAAAGTACGAGTTGTAGAAATCTTTCAGTTTGAAAATGATATATTAGTTACATATGATTAAAAGCACATATACCACAACCCTTCATTAAAGCAAACTTGTGCACGACTACTACTTTTCAATTGATAAAAAAAACTAGTATACACTTGACACATATGTATGCAACTTACAAACATACAAAAAGGGTACTTTAATATATTTCAGGAGCTTTTTTCACTTAATTCCTACAGTATATCGATCAACCCTAAATATACGCTCCGACCCTCCTGAACAGCAAAATATAATGCACCTTAAATATTCCAATTCGGAAGTCGCAAACTGCAGCTGGTGTGCAACATATCAAATATCAATATTTGTTGTTGTGTGTTTGTAACTGCCAAACTGCGAGCAACAAGTTAATGGTTAGTCTCACTCATCTAGGCGAGGAGCCGTCATATTTTGCTTTTACTCTAAATTACTAAGTGACTATTTTGTGAATAGTAGATTCCGTTGTACCTTTTAATTGTGCGATTATTTTTTAAGTAGAACAAACATGGAACCAAAACGAGGGGGCAGGAAGTATTACAAAAAGACGCTGGAGTGTTTGTTTTGCGAGAAAAAGTATCTTAAGCAAAGGGAGTTTTACGCTCACATTTGCAGCGTGCATATCTTTGAGAAATGTTTTTGGTGTGACGACTGATGACAAAACTTATTCATATCGTTCAGGCCTTCTAAACCATCAACTTACCCATTTAGAAAATACGGACGATAATAAACCACATGAATGTACGATTTGCTCGAAACGCTTCTTGTTTCTGGGAAATTTACAACAACATTTAAGAATTCACACAGCTGAACGCCACTATTCATGTGATATATGTGGGAAGCGAGTAAGTTGTGGTTCCTCTTTAAAAGGCCATTTACAAACTCATTTACCCATTGAAAATCGCGAACAACACAAGTGCCCGTTATGTCCAAAGAAATATCCTTTGAGGACAAACTTGCTGCATCATATGAAGACTCATGACACCGAGAGAAAATTTAAGTGCGAGGTGTGCTCCAAGGCTTTTATCAATAACAGGGATCTCAGCATCCATATCAGGATTCATACTGGAGAAAGGCCCTATGAATGCAGGACCTGTGGTGTTAAGGTCATCTCACTCTCCCAACGTTGGAAACATGAAAACTCTCACAAGAAGAAAAACGAACAAGTTTGTAATATTTGTCAGAAAGTGTTTAATGGACAAAGAGCACTAAGTAGACACATCAAAGGTATTCACAACAAAGTGAATAAAGATTCTTGTTTGTTTTGCGATAAGCAGTTTCCAACCTGGACGCAATTGCAGACACATCTATGCTCGCATATTAACGAGCGACCACTGGATAATGGCGAAAAAAGGATTTATGCATGTAGGACTTGTGGCAGACACTTTAAATCCTATTCTAGTCGCTATCAACATGAAAACTCTCACAAATATGAAAATGAAGTTTGTAGTATTTGTCAGAAAGTGCTTTGGGGGAAAAGATCGCTGACTGCACACGTTAAAAAGTTTCACAACAAAGTTAAGAGTGAAATTGCAGCGCCACATTATTAGTTCACACATCCAGAAACGGTAGTTTTTATCTTGAAGTGTAAAACCAAGAAAAGTGAAAGGAACCACATCATTACTGAAAGTGGTTGATTTTTAGTAAATTGGGGAGTGCTTCGTGTATGAAGACAAAATTACAACTAATTGTTCGACAACCCCTAATGTTTTAGTGAATTAGTTTTATTACCATGCATGATTTATTGAAACTAAGTGCGATTAGTTTTCCTCTGATTAAAAAATTCGGTTCTTCAACTTCGTACCAGAACCTACTCGACTTTACTTTTGGGGTTTGATTGAGGCAACTTAGTTTCTAAGTTCAAATCTTGTCAAAATTCCTACGAGTGAGATGATTGCACAATGTACAACATTATTATGTTTCCAGTATAGATAAAACTAGTTTCAGTTTCAGCACGGTAGAAAATGACAGCTTCTACCGTGGTTTCAGGAATGGAATGACCAAAAAATGTGTTGAATTGATTTACACAAATTGAAGAGAAATTGGCGTGGCTGAGTAGACAAAGAGATTCGCTCACGATGCGATGCCGCATGAGCACCAGCAACTGCAGTCAGCTGTCAAGTGTTCATATTCCAATCCCAAATGCAGTGTGAAAAAAGTTTGTTTACCCACGTGCGTTTTGATATTCATAAGTTGTGGTGACTTTCTGTTACTACTGTCTATTTTAAATCACTTTTTTGCCCGTTTCCGCAAAACGTGTTAGTTAACCTGAAAAGTTGAAATCGACATTGACAAGACGTTAAAGAAACAATGCATTGCCATTGTTTACTGTGCACTTTGTGTAATTTGAAGTTTTCTGTAAAAGAAGACTGGAACGACCACTTGTTGACATCGTCACATCAACAATTAGCCCAGGAGGAGTGTCAAAGTTCATGGTTTAGTAATGAATCCATTAGAATTTCCTGTGTAATTTTGTTCTCGAGCTGTCCCATATCAATTGAATTTGCCAAAGAAAAGAAGTTATCCAGTGCTTCGGAAACAAATTTGTGAACCGGTTTGTTACTGATTTCGTGTGGTGGAGGAAAACCCCAACTTGTGCAGTTTTACAGTTTGAAAGCAGGTTTGAAAGTAAATATGCAGGCTAAAAATTATGGTATCAAATCAATAATTTCATTTTATTCTGATTTCTAGATTTGTGGCGGAGAAAGTTTTAAATCAGAATCCAAATGGGGACTTGATCATCTCAGGAAAGCTTGTCCAAATCAAGAGTCTAAGTCAAATTCTCACTTTACAATGTAAGCAGTCACAACCAAAACTAAAAGTAACTTATATTGTATACAATTAATTATTCAACGAACCTTGATTAAATTTGTTTGGCAGGGAAGCAGTTGATTCCATCTCTAAATGTTCCTCTTGAATCTACAACGTCGCCAAAATCAGGATTCGGTCGGAAGCAAGTGGAGGAGTTCAACTGGATCCGGAGCTGCACCCAAGTGAGCAGGGAAAACTGGGAGAGTTTTAAACTTCAAATTTTGAATGGCGTGCAGAAACTGTTTAAATGCCCAGGACCATTTGTTTTCCGAAACTACCCTCAACAAATTCAATTCCATGGCTCTGGGTGTCCCCTTATATTTATCTGTGCAAAGGAGAACGGCTGATTCACAAAAACCCAGCAAAACAATTTGTCGGGGACTCAACTTCGGAAATTAATTACTCAATCAAAGTTGATGAAATTTGTGTTTCCGAACTCAAAGCCAAAACAAATCCAGCTCGTTCCAGGGCGATGCTTTCAACTTAGAGGGGATAACCATTTCCATATCAGTTTTGTGACTGACTTCAAACATATTCGGGAGGTGCAAATGGCTCGGTTGTTGGACTATTTGTGCAAATTTGACTCAAGACTGAATGGAGTCCTTTTGCTGATGGCGTTCTGGAGTAAATGTCACTCTATTCAGCTTACAAATAATGTACCACTAACAACAAACCGGCCTGCAAACGATCCAACCATTTTACAATGGTTAGTGGTCCTGTTCCTTACAATTTAAAGGACTCATCCCTTCTGTCAAGTATATTCAAGATAACCTCAAGTCCTCTGCGTTTTTCGAAAATACCTGTGAAAATTTTGCACCAGCCTGGGTCCCTGACGAATTCAATGAATCTGAGATGACGTTGCTGCAGGATTGGCATGCGTCAAGATCACAGCTGAAGCGGGATTCTGAAGAACGGATTGAAAGCGTTGCTTCTTTGACTCAGCAAATGTTTGAATTGTATTCCAAGAAGATTGGAACCGGAAAATGTGTGCTGGATACTCACAATGGAATAATTTTTGATGTACTTCGAAGAGGCAATGGCACTAAGGAACGCGTTGTTGTGAAACATCCCTTGGATCGATCAGGAACCCTTGGATTTGATAACAAAAGGCTTATCATCTTAGGGAGGGAAATGGCTAAAGCTGGAAACCGACTTCAGAATTGGATTGATAATAAGGAGGAATTGGAGCTTTGGAAGACACTACTAGGACGTAGTGCCGGTGGAATTACTAAAGATAAGATATTAGATTGGCAAGGGAGCTGGAACAGAATTCACGAAATTGACTTAAACCTTAAATCCACGTAGGTATCCGTAGTTGTCCTATTTTTGTGATAGTAGCTAACTGAACTGACATTGGAAGCAGTTACGCTTAAGTTAAATTTTATTAGATGATTATATACAAATTTTTAATGGTTTGAGCAGATTTGATTGTAATGATATCTTTTCGCTAAAAACCCTACATTATGCGCATCAACCTGTAACTTTTTTTTACTAGAAGAAGTGTTTAGTGTACTGAATTGAATGTGACAAGACTTTAACTTATTAAAATTTATTTATTCATTACAAACAGAGTTTACAAAATGTTTTATGGTTAAAATAATGAAAAACTTGAATGAGTAGTCAAATTTGAAGCATTCAGTAAATCCGTGATTGAAACAAACAATTTTAGTTTCATATTTTCAACCTTTTGTATCCACAAACATAAAACAACCTTTAGAAGGGAATAACTTTTAAGACATAAAGACGAAACTGAGAAGAAAGAAATTTACAAGCTTTAAGTAGGAAAGCAAAGTCCAAAGCCCCATATGGTTAGCTGTCATATATGACACATATAACAAGTATAAGATAATCTGAAGCATTCCGCATTTTTTTGCAAATATCCGTAAAAAATTTGCACCGGCCTGGGAACTTGAATAAATAAATAAATGCATGATAACCCTGGTCGCCGCCAACTCCGTAAAATTTACAGCCGAAATATGCAAGCTATTTTTGGTACCGACTGAGGGTTGACTTTCGTGTTACCTGAAACCTATTTGTTCAAATAGCGGTACCTGTTTGTTCTAATTTTTAGTGTAAACAGAAAGTACTTTTTTATACCGTTTTCCTATTTTGTAGCAGTATTGGCGACATATTCGTTTAAGAAAACTTCGAAATGATTCACAGAAAGATTTAGCTGAATACAAAACTCGCACAATCAGTACCGCCGCGTGGCATGTCCCGGCCCCCAGCAAAATTTGGTTCCCGGCCCCATTCTACGGTCCTGAATTTTGTATACCCTAACAAATACTAGAAATTAATAGAATGTTTTAAGTAGTAACAAGTTTAATTGTGTCAGACATTTTGTTACAAGTAAAAATACAACTTAATATTGATGATACGGTGACTGACCAGCTTAATTTGCTTAAATTTGTGCTCGACGACATTTCATTGGGGCAAATTGAACAATAATTTCATCAAAATCAAAGTTTCGAACGAACGAACGTTCAATAGATAAAGAAGCTAACGCGTTCAACCTTTCGTGTGACATACTGGATCTTAAATAGTTTTGATCAGTTTTAATTTCGAAAATGCTCACTTGTTGCGGGCAATACTAACTGGAAATGTGAGGAAAATACGAAGGGCTGTAACTGTGTTGTGAAATCCGTCCAGAAGATTGTTTTTGCACAGAGCATCTAAAACATCCACTGGTTGAAGTCTTTCAATTTTTTCCACAGAATCCATTGCGTAAATTAAAATGAATTAGCACCATCTCGGTTTCCATGGGGGCGGCGTTCAAATCGTTGGGGGTATTTATCGCACAACAACTTAGAACTCTTCATCCGTCTCATAGCATCGGTACACGCGAGTTGCCCTCCAAAAATGAGTTCAAAATCGGCCACAATACCCTCTGTATCTCATTGAATCGTCTGTTCGTTTCCGTGCGAACCACTGTGACAAGAGTTTCGAAGAAGTCTTGCCTAAATTGCATTTAAAATAAGATTTAAAAATAAGAGATGGCGCATACAGTCAAATTCAGATGTATTTGCTTTTCACTTATGTAATGAAAGTTTAGTAATTTATTTTTCCCGAAACGGCTACATAAATTTTAAAAATCGTCCCGGCCCCCTCAATTTTAAAAATCGTCCCGGCCCCCCAGCTAGCAGGGTCTGGCAGGGTCAAGCCGGCGGCTCTGCGCACAATCAGTCGTATTAACAGTCCAGCCTTAAAAACAATTATATATTGGATTTCAAAAGTAAATACTAAAACTCCAACATTTTCTCCAAGCAGTAAGAGAGAGAATATGACCAATACGTTTCCTGATATTTTCACAGGTTGTAGCTCTTCTTCTTTACTGCCAATAAACGAGCTTTTTAAAATTTGAGTCCACCATTCAACTATGCCAGACTGCTGCATGCCTCCCAATCGTCGTAAAAATGACAAACTAACTAATCCAGCAAAATTGATTCCTATTTTAGTGGGGAAATATACCTCAGTCCCAATGTCAACCGCTTTGTTCCACTTATGCTCGATAAAACGTGCGTAATATTGACACTTCGGTTCGTCAATAATAAATGCTACTTTTTTACACTGGGAAATTGTTTCAATGACAAAGTTCTCACGTACACTAGAGTACATTGATTTCAGCCGAGTTGACTCAGTCAGTTCATCACTAGTTTTCAGACCTAGATTGAAAGTTTGATTTTTGGACACTGCATCAATAAGATTGTGCACCGGCCTTAATAAAAGTTCTTTAGTATTATGATGTAACTTTGTTGAATTCCAAAGCCTCTCTGTGTCAGACAAATTCTTGTTCATAACGGCGTTGGAAGGAAAAAAGTCATCGGCCGCGAATATCATTAAGTAATTGCTAACCCGTATTTGTATACGATGTTTTCCAACCCAATCACCTTGGTAAATTTTCTTGGCTTCTTTGTCCAGCGAAATCCGTTCTAAACCTTTTTTAAGTCCACGCGCGTCATGGAAAGAGTCACGTTTTTGGGACTCGTGTACGATTTGACTTGGTCATTCTGAAGCTGATCGAAGGTATGAAACGGTAATCTATTTCGGTTGCTTATTATGTTATAAACATTTGTACTCTTGTAGCCGTTACTAAGAACTGTAGCGGCAGCCAAAATACCGGCTATTGTCCATCTTAACGTGTTGCGTCTCAATAACTGATTTGGAAAAGGGTCGCCTTGTTCAATGAGAACTTTGATGAGATAGATTAAGGAAAGAGGGAAAGGGCCGGCTTTTGAAATAAGGCTTAAAAATTTAGCTACTACTAGAACAAATTCCGATTGATAATATCAAGAAGGCTTTTATTATGAACATATATATATATATGGAGCATGTATGTATCACTTTAGGGAGGACCAAGGGTAAAGTAATATTGACTTAAAACTGAGCTTATTAATAAACTAATTAGTGTGTAAAACACCAACAAAAACTCTTTGGCTTCTGTCTATAGAAATCGAAATCCGACGCTTTGCATGTAGATCTGATTGAGACTATCACTCAAAAATGCAGTTGAACAGATTTAATCTTTCCTGATAAGAACTATACATGCAGACTCACAATTCAATGTGGCAGGACATGACCCTTGTGCAAGGCGACTTAATTATTGTCAGCTTACTACAAAGCGAGAAAACGTGTAGTTTTCAGCGATGGAGGCTTGGCAAATGGACCATGTAATACGAAACTTGCCGTTCCAAAATACTAAATGCACTGTGGTTTTTCTCGCGGAACTTCAGAGTTGCCGGATTATAACTGGGGAAGAAAGAGATTTAATTGTAAGTTAATCGCAATACTTCCCCTTTAGAGCTGGTAAAGCTATCTTCCTAAAATGGTGGCCTTCACATCAGGTACGCCATACCCATCCTAGTTTTCTTTTCAATTTTGTTTCTAGAAATCAAAAAACACATCCATCGCTGAATCCGACGAGCTGTACAGAATTTTGGTTACTAAGCCACACGCATACGACCATTTAATTCATTTTTTAGAAATAACGTTCCAATGTGGAGCCGTCAGAATTCTGGAACAATGCAGCGGGTAAGAAAATTGGAAGAAAGTGGGTTCAATCGAATTCGATACACACGTTACTCTAGGTACGGGTAATGGACAAACTTCAGTATATAGGGGTCGTATGCAGTTTCGTGAACCAGTAGATGTGAAGGAAATCAAATGCAAGACCAGGTCCCAGGAATTAATTATGAATGAAATAGAAATATTACGAATTTTACCTTTACATTCTAATATTGTTCAGTTAACAAAGGACGGATGGCAGGTCTACGCTGAGGTGTGCCATGGAAAGTTTGTCTTAATTGCCCTTGAGATGTACACGTGCACTTTAGAAGATTGTACGACTGATAAAACATACCCACTAAAAAAATCGGCAATGTTGCAGCAGGTAACAACTGGACTTGAGTTTTTGCACAATGATCGCATTATGCACACAGATATGAAGGCGGCAAATATTCTTATCGCATATGACGAGAATCGGTTTGCCCTTGTAAAACTCTCTGACTTTGGTCTGTCAAAAGTGATTGAAGAGCGTCGAACGAGTGCCACAAGCGACGGGACCTATAGGTACGAAATGTTCGACGTCACCAGAGGTACTTCGTTACCAAGACGAATTGGCGGAAGGAAAACCCTCTAAACGGGCAAGATGATGTTTTCTTTACTCAAGTTTATGAAACTCATAGTTTTATATTAATTCATAGTAACATTTGTTATAGCATGTTTGATTTTTAACAGTCACAATCATATGCAACTGACATTTCCACTAGGATGTATATTTTTCTGTGTATGTATGTGCTGACTAGCGGTGGTCATCCATTTGGGACCGGTACTGTGTGTGACACAAACGTATTACGTTCAAAATACCAACTATCTCCCCTTGAAGGAACGAAAGAAACGAAAGCGTATGTTGAAATTGTACAACATATGATTACTGTCAATCCAGCTGAGCGACCGTCGACTGTCGAGTGTTGTGTTGAAGCATACAGTCGCTCTGGAATTGGATAACTTTGAAATCTGCCCAACTCCCGGCAATATTCCTACAATTATATAGGGTTCTGAAAATCAGCAGCAAGATTCCGTATTTGAAGTGTTGAATAAGAATCGCAAAGCGTCAATGGAAGTCACTGAGACAACAAATTCAGAAACAAATAGTTTAATCCAAGAAAGCCATGATAATTTGACTCCAAGTGCGTTTCGAAACGTCAGTGATAATAAGGCCACTAATGGTGACCAAGGTAAGGCAGAGACGGATATGTCCCCAAGAGGATTAGAGGCGTCATTTTCTACAACATGTGTTCGAGTGATGACACCGAAACCTCTGCGTATTTATGGACAGATCGTTACAATACATATAATTCAATATAATTTGTTAAATTTTTTTCAGTTCACTTCGCAAACTCACGGCAGATCTTCTAAAAGGGGTACAGCTTCGGAAGGCATATTTGAGCACAGATAATGATTCATATTTTACGATACCGATATATAGAAAAGTAAAAATAATTATCCGTCAATCGAGAGAAAACCTTTGGAAAGTTCTCTTTGGAGAATGACTGGGATATCACATTTCGCATGTCGGGTATTAAACTCCAAGTCAACATTCGTATTCCAGCTTCAAATTTGACACTTAGCTTCTAAAGCACGATATCCGATCGAATGTAGTAGTCCGTACGTCAGAATTGATCTTGTCCCAGCTTTGGAATGTGACTCTGGCTCCGTGGTTGCTTCTGTTCGTACAAGGAGAACGAGATGGGTATAGAAGCATTTTATTCGCGTACACAGAAAATAACATACATTTGCTTCTGAGACTCAATACGAGATTGATTTTTTTTTTCAATTTTCGACAGACATGTCATGGGATCAAGCTCTTTTGAAGTTTTATCAAGTGAAAGTATTGATTAGTGCGGTTTGGGAAGAGGAATTCACCTTTAGCGTGGTTCCCTAACAGCATAAATTCTTTTTTCAAGTGTTTGAGAAGGACCTACTAAAGCAGGGCGACTACTTCGCTACTTCTGCTGAAGTATACATTCATAGTATTTCAAAAGAGAGCGATTATGGAGCAGTAACTCCAAAAGAAGTCAGGCTCTCCGACTGATCTCAACCCACCAGAGTATGTGGAAAGCTTAAAGACTATGCTGCTTACATTGAACATTGAAGATGTGGAGCTAACGCTGGACTAAACACATTTATTACCAGAACAAAATTTTTATGCTTGCGAAATTCCTGAATAAACCTCACAAACTGATATCCTACAGTGGTCGAATGTCATAATTTGACCTTACAAAGCGAATTTTTTGCAGGCAAAATGTTCCTCATGCAATTATCTACTGCTTCTTCATGTTTACAAAGCATACTTATTTTGACCATTGTTCGTCAGGTGACGATTTTCAATAGTGAAAAACACTCCTTATCCAAAGGTTTATTGATTATATAAGCATATTTGTTCGTCGTTGAGATTTTGATGTCAATTACTGTCGAAGGTGGCGAGCTTCGATATATTTTCTCTCCATACACATATATCCGCTGTGCATATTCGATATACACCCGCTCTCCTTAATGGGTATGAGCAGCGCTATTCGAACAAAATCAGCGCTACTGTTCTTCAGTTCGAAAAACACTGCTCATTTCCTCTTTGGAGGGATGAAAACAAGCCGAGCACTATTACTGATTAGTGATTAGTAAGTAGTTACTTGCTTGTAGGCGTAGACACGCGGTATTTTGTCATTATAGCATAAGTGTAGCTGCGCATTCAGGGTAAAGGACACCATTTTCGAGCTTCTGACACCCTGTGGAGTATTTTGGAATAACTCAGATGTCATTTGGTAATTAGGGAGTCTGGTCATTTCCTGATAAGTATAAACATGAAAGCCGTTCACAACAAAATTCACAGTAATGTTTGTTTTGCAAAAAACAATCTCGAGCTTGGTCAGAAATGCACAATTACCACGGCTCACCCGTTAACGAATACTGGAGAAAAATGTCCTATGCTTGTACGGCATCGTACGATTGTACAAGATTTTACGAGTCTTATAGACGTTAACATGGGAGCATGTCAGTGTCACATACAATCATATAAGACAAATGCTATAACAATTAAATTTTATTAGCTGTTTCGATAGAGCTTCAGGAGCCTATCGTTTTTGCTACTTACGAAAATGCGTAAATCGATATTCTTTACTGACTACTTGGCAATTAAAGTTGACGATAATGCACCGTTAATGGTCAAAAGTTCCATTGACTATTTCGATTGGATACTTTGAGCTGATTGGGTTATGGCATAGCAATAGCATCGAAATCAATAAAAATCAGTAACCGGTTGATAATCAGGGGTATTTTTATAAGCTTCGCGAAATTCAAAACAATGCTGCCTTTTCGATCAACTCGACTTCTAGTTCAAGTCGACCGCCTGAAGTCTTCTCTATATTTGATTTGCGGTTTACTACATTACAATTTAGGGGGTTTTGATTCCACCGTAACTTGTTTACAATGATGCTAAGAATGATTGCGCTCATTTCTTCGCTCTCGTTAGGGTTACCGTTCAACCAGTGTTAGCCTGCATAAATCAGTTGCCGTAGTCACCAAGCAGCTCTTTGTTACTATCAAGGTAAATGATAGATGTAAAACAAAGACAGCTTTACCAGTCTCAATTTGTGACGCCATGGGCCCTCATTAGAAGGGAAACTCATGCGTGTAGTTTAAAACGTACCCTCTACTCCCAGAGGTTAAATGTAAGTCCGCAGTTACTACTTACTACATTTTCATTTATGCACTGCCAAAATGTAATATGTGAGTTTGATGAATGCACAATTTCCTCCGTTTCCTTATGCTGAGGCCGTAAGCAAACTGTGAAAATTCATGAGACTGCGCGGGAAGGGAACAGAAGATATGAATACTCATGAATTATTCATAATCTTTGTATCCGTATACAACTCGGTTGTACCCAAATGTGACAGATAATAATTTGTATATTATATTGAAAATGTCATCTGATTAATTGTATAATAATGCAAAGCGGATTCTGATTATTTTTACATACGCATTAATTGTGTATTGGAAAACATTTGATAAGAGAACTTTCGAGATGAGCTTAAAGAGCTGGAGGAGTCTCACATAGAGCGCCAACTCTAGCATCACACAGGTGAATATGAAACTGGCTCCAACCGGCATGGTACGATATACACTGTATTTGTTCTCCTGTGAAAAACTCTATAGGCGCGAATGTAGCGTTCGTCATCTCGTTGGTCGTGTTCCACTTCATTTGATGATTACCTCCTGCATCCACTCCAGCGGTCCAGTATTCTATATTAAAAGTAGTATCGTTGATTACACCGTTATTTCTAAAGCCAAAGTAACTTGCGTAAAATTGAGAATGTTACCATCATTAAATCCAGCGGTATTACTTTTGGACTTAACAAGAGTATACTGCGCGAAAGATTCCACGGATGCAAGCCTCATACCGCTGGATTCACAATACTTATTTGCTTCTGTCCAATTCTAATATTTCATATTTGGTATAAGATCCTATTTCGGTATATTTTCTGTTTTTAATGAGTTTTTCTGTATTATACCCGATACGGAGGGCCCTCTGCAAAATAGCTTTTTCCATCAACAGACCCAATGTAAAACATATTAATGCCGGGGCTATCTAAGATTAAAGATATGGCAAACTATTATTATAGTTCCAAAAAAATGTTCACGTAGCAGTCGTACCCTTTGCAATTGAATGAAGATGTTTTTCAGGAATATTTTTTGCGAGTGCGACGCAAAGCACTACCAGCAAAAATTTCAAGGAAATATCTACCATTTTGGGTTGACGCTTATGTACGTTATATGCCTGGGTCTTTAAAATCAGAAGGATGAATAGTGCTACCATTGGATAACAAAGCCGTTTTTATACCGAACTTAATTCCATGACAGACCTGTATGTATCATGGAGTTCATGAAAAAGTGGTGACATTCTAAGCCCCAATACGAACAATGATGGACTTCTACTAATGCTAAAATCATACTTATCTTGACATCAAAGTTTTCCTGAGGAAAACAAATGAATTAAATTAACTTATTATTGAAATTAGCTTAGTGATGTTATCAATGCCATACAATTTCGATTGCAATTTCAATTGAAAAGCTTACCATGTTTATATTGTACGTGGCCTCGCTCCAATTTGTGGAGTACAGTTGTTATGTAGAGTTTCAAACTTGGCTTAATTCATCAGCATCATTATGCCACGAGAAGTCGTTATCATGAAACGATGATGGAAGCATCCTGCCGGATAATTCGGTCATGAAGATGACATTGACAAACTCAGTGTGTTTAATCTACTAATATCTAAAATTATTTTGTTGGAAGGACGGGTAATGTGTTTACAGTAAATCGATTTTCTGCAGTCAATTGGGAATTATTTATTATGATTGACAGGTAAATATAACTGGATTATGACGCTACAGATATATCGTACCAGTCAACTATAACCCATAGCATCCGAATCATATTTTACCATCTTCACTTGTTACCGGATCAATGAAAGTAAACAATTGCATTTTAATTGGTGATTTTTTTATTCGCTGTTTCATTTGAGCTATTTCTGCTGTTATTTAGTCGTTGCTGCTGCTGTTTCGATTTGCAATTTATGACAAATATTTTTGTCGGTGAATAGATTTTGAATTTCGCATTTTCATCACCTTCAATTTTATAATCAGAAACTCACTTGGTGTTCAATTCATTGCTAAATGGTGCTCTTAAATCACTTCAAGTATTAAAAAAACAAAGCTCCAAGCACGTATTATTCTCTATTAATTAAAGCATTTAGAAATAAACCGTTATACGTTATAATAGAACCATGAATGTTAATGTTGCCTATTGTTAAGAACGCTGTGCAGTTCTTAGGTATTTTTCCGTTAGAAAAACTTATTATGTATAGCTT
>JAAXOA010000399.1:0-24511 GCA_036561885.1 Salina celebensis
GTAATTATTTTTTTAAAATTCGAGGTTTAGCTTTTTTTAAATTTTGAAAAAAGACGTCCTAGAGTTTTTTCCGGGCTACAAGATGGTGTATTTTTTATCCGGTTTTGACGTAATTTAACCCCAAAAGTCGCGTCCACCAGATATTTTTAGAATATTCAAAAATAATTTTTTTCTCGGAAACTTTGTCAGATTAATTTTTTCGCTTACGGAATGTGAAAGAGGGTTGAAAGATGGTATGGAGAAAAAAAATTCAGCAAATTTAAAAAATGTCGTGACAGCCTTTAATGAATTGCTATAGACTTGCACACTAATAATTTTTCAAGTGTCAAGTATGGACGGTAAACAATTCGAATGTTAGTGTGTGGTCTTAATTTACACTCGGTTTGTTTGGTTGTTGTAAGTAAGAGTCTTGTTGAGTGCATGAGTGTACTGTAATGGACAAGTTGTATTACATTACATATTAAAAGCTTAGTAATTGTTACGAAGAATAGTTTCAATAGTTTGTAATTTTGTATTATGTTTGTATGTCAAAGCTATTTGGAACTGACATTTAAATATAAATACAAAATATTGATCAATCCAGGAAAGTATATGATAAAATCTTCAAATGGGGATAATCAGATCGGATACCAATACAATTTAAGAAGGACACACAACATTCAAATGTACTCTGTATGCCAAAATCATTTATCATTGATACACTCACTATCAAAGTCAATTACATAAGTACATAAGTAAATTGTCTTTCAAAACATTTCATTCATTGAATCTTCAACCTCTCATCTGCAGCTCAAGATCAATTATTTGATCGATGAAACCACTGTTGGGGTAAATGGCACGCTTTTCCCTAAAAGAGAAAAAATACAAAAAGTAAAATACCAGGTATGTCAAATGACTGTCTGTCTGTTTGTGCGGTTACTTCTGACTGAACTTACCTTATTAGAGCGATGGCATCCTTTGCCCGAAGGTGCTTTTTAATCATCAAATAAACAATTACCAAAGTAGCTGATCGGCTAAGACCCACGAAGCTGAAAGGTTTTAATTGGCATAAATATATACAGAGTACAGAATACAAAATCCAAAAAATCCAAATGATTATAACTTAGAGTATCGTATTATTAATGGGACTTACCAGTGTACCAGTACTTTCCCTAAAATTTAAAAATGTATAAATTAAAACATGCGTAAATTGTTTCAAATAAAATATATTTTTTACCATTTGTACTCCTAGCAGCTTCGATAAAGTCAGCAGCATCCTCAAAGAATTGACTCAGGTCGAACTCTGGATTGTCGATTGCGTCAATGCCCAGGAATTCCACTTCGCAATTACGCACAGAATACCAGTCTGGATCTGTATCTACGATGCCATGATCATAAAAGTGAGTTCTTGAGGAAACATAGGCAGCGTTCAAAACATGAGTAATTTTGAGCCTTTTTAGTGTGTCCACATCTTTCGCTGCGTATCTGTTACAACGCAAAAATATAAATGCAATGTTGATTCAGTCCCTGATATTGGATATAAGATTTGTAGTTGATATCTCTGGTTGATTACTAACTCATCCCCAATGAAAATCCCTGGGTACACTTGGTCCATGTGATTCCAGTTTGGATTGCTTTCATCGTTGAGCACTTTGTTGATTTGAATTCGAAGGTCATCCTTTGCCATTTTGGAATTCCACTCAAAAACGTTTATCACTAAACATACATAAGCACAAATAATTACATATGTAGCTGCAGTTTGCTGTAAAGATTTTTTAAAAAATACTATGCACAAAATTATTAAACAATTAATCGGAATTATTACGTGAATCCAAAGACACAAGCAGTAGGAGAAGCACAACCGCAAGTAACAAATATTGGTATCTATTAATTTGCATGGACTGATATTTCTGAACTAATTTCCAGAAATATTGGATAAAGATTTTAGAACCGGAACAATTTGTTACATATGAAGTTGCTAGAAAGATTTTATAGAATGCAATCCAACCCACAAATCAACTGTGTAAACAAGAACGGTCATGTAAAATGATGGGGCAACTTGATAAAACGACTAATAATTAATAGATTTTAGATCCGTTCCACTACTTTCCGTAGCCTGGAGCAAAGTGTCTTTTGCATAAAATAAAGCTTTCTTGCAGCATATAAGGCAAAACCTTACTGCACTTTACAACTGCCTATTTCCTCAACTGCAAAATTACCTGATTAAGTAACAAGTAAGTACGTAACCGTAACCTATAATCCCTGAGTGGCTTTTTTTATCTAGCACCTTGTCACGGCAAGATATTAAATGATTAATTCAATACAAAATATTGCACTGGTTTTGACCCAATAACAGCCTCTCTTTGGATAAAACAACTTTCTCTTTTTTTACTACCCTTGCTCATTGACTTTCTTTCTGCCAAAAATAAAAATTAAGGAAGTCAAAGCTCTCAATCAGTGTCTCCTTACTTCTGGCTGAGTAAACTGTGACAAGGTGCCTATATAATTTTCCGCAGTGACATGATTACACTTTCTTTTTCATGCTGAGTTGCAAAAGTGGCAGCTGCTGACGTTGGAAACTGTACACCCCCAATCTACCTACTTTATTCTTGGGCTTTTGTAACACTAATGATGATTGTGTGGCTAACAAATATACAAGGTTGTTTTATAAGTTTGAGTAATATATTGCATGACTGATTGGTGTATGTATGTAGTATTTATTTATTGCTCCCAGAGAGCCAGTTGTCGAGGACGGCAGTGACGATTTTCATATTGCTTTTCTACCTTCATCTTATCTGTTATTACCTGAGTATTTATATGACGAAAGTCCACACCTTTCTCCTTCTCACGAGCATTACTAAAGTCTAGAGTTTACTTGATTTTCATACAGTAACGAGGTATGTAACAAAACGAACAAAACGGTAAAATCTCACGCGGTCAATAGCTTACTTTTTGCAGAAAACTTTATACGTGGCACATGCTTTCTCCGTAGTTCTTGATGTGGTTCCGGGAGACTGACGTTTTGTGGCATATTGTTTGTGTTGTTTTGGTCTTGAACATATAAAGTCAATAAATACGGCTTAACTTGGCTATGCATTTTAGTCGTATGAGTAACTACATTATGTACTTTTCTCTTTGTTATCTTGATCGACCGACATGGAAAGCTTTTTTTATCCTGAGGTATGGAAATCCTGAAAGCACAGCTTTATTGTTTGTGTTAGAATCTAATGCTTATCATGCATAAAATGGTGCGATATGAATAATGCATGTTTAGGTAATGGCAAATATAGTTATTTTGTTTCGTGGTATGTTATCCTCCAATCTAATCCGTTTTACAGGTAAGCATACGTTAGCTCTGATTAGTATGTTAGAGTAGGTTCTCGTGCATTGGGAACAAAAAGGAGTACATATATACAGATTTAACTTTTGGAAACTTTCTCTTTAGTCAATTTGGATTTACATGGTTTAGCCGGAGTTTAAGTAAAACTAGCATTACTTCCTCAAATATGCAGGTAATACAATGGACCGTGAATGTGCTTCTCATGTAAGACGTTTCACTCAGGTAGGCTGGAAGCTTAGCTTTGAGCTGACTCGACTTCTTAAGGTGTAAAACAACTTCATCGTACGAAACAATTTCAGTATTTGTCTTGAGTCATACGGACAACTGATACTATGAAAAAATTCCATTTCATTCTCTCAAAAGAAAGTATAAGGAGTTGTAATGGAATGTGTCATTTACCAGGTCCCATTGAGTTTACACATTTTTGTGGCCAAGTTATGTTAATCATCCAATCAAGGAATGCAGTCACCAGTTGTTGGCTATCTTACCTGTAATAATTAAACAAAATGACTCACTTTCTGTTCAATGCTCTAACTTTCAATGAACCACAGCGAAACTAAAACTTGTGCTGCTGTATTAACTTTCATATATAATGTTTCAAGTGGTTTTCACATGCAATTTCAATTCGCAGCACATAAATTCATGTTTCTCTCTAGTCTCTACATCAATGAAAACGACGACGGGCCTTCTACGCGCAAATTAGCACAAAAAAGTTTAAAACGCCTCCGCATCATTGCTCTATTGCGTATATTGAATAAATCGCATTATGCAAGTCCTCGTTGTCCGAACAAATGCAATGCAGCTTCCTTGCAGGTACAGATTTCCAAAACGACTTGGGAAAGGTGAAAATTGAACTGGAATTAGTATGCATGCAATCAAATACCCGAAACACTCCAACAATAATATTGTACATCTGATAGGTATTGTTGTAAAAGATAAATGCATTTTAATTTTATTAATCATCATGAGTTTCACAATCAACATTTTGTATAAAGTTTTTGTTTATAACAGCGTACGGCAATGCCGGCAATACCGACGACATAGCAGTATATTTTACTACTAAAATATAATTCAGTGCAATAAGATCATGTTTATACCATAAATTTGTGTGCATCAAATTGCTTTTCCTCATTGGCTTTGCAAAGAATAATGTGTGTTTCACAAATCGTTCAGAATAAGTCGAAAAGTTCACAAAGTGTACGTAACGAATACCCAATAATTTCAAAGCTTTTCTTCCCGTCTCGATTAAGCTAATTTTGATTGTGTAGTTGTTTAACAATTGTTTTAACCTTTTATACCCTTTTGTGTTTCATCTGAGTAAAATTCAACAATTAATTTGAACAAACGTCGCTGATTTCAAAGTTTGTAATTTGTGCTTTGTATTGAATGTTTGCATGATTCTAGCAACCTAACGTTTTGCTTGTTTCTTGAAAATAAATTCCAAGCATACTTTTACCATGCCGCAAACAATCCACGTTGATTGTCGTAATATTTATAATGATAAAAAATTAATACTATACACAATTATACATTTTCCTTCTAGTATTTTCATACTACAGTTTAGGTACAAACAAGACGTGTCGATCCAAACTTGCGAGTTTTTTATTTTCTCTTCCGCTTTCTCTTAGTTTTCCTCTTTGAGCTTTACTTCCAGCTCACAAAGTTGATCCAGGAATCCATCATTTGGGTAAACATTGCGTGCAGTCCTAGTAAACAACGGAATAAACGAGTTTACGACCAACCACGTATATTCATACATGCATTTATTTTAGTCATGTGTCATGCGATACTTGTGATTTACATACCTTAATTGTTTTAGAGACTCACTTGCCGTCATTTTCTTTTTGATCATCAAGTAGGCAATAGCGAGTGTAGCACTTCGGCTGATTCCCATGTAGCTGTGATTTATTATAAACAACACAACAATATTATAGATTTATTTGATATTTGGGAGAGACTTTTATAGAAAACCCTTAGTTTTTATTGGTCTTACCAGTGAACAAGAACTTTTCCTGTACGTCACAGCACATGCAAATAAAAAAACGGCATTTAATATTAATGACCCACCAGACTGCACGATTTGAGAATGTGAAAGTTCGCGTTATGTATGAATGAACTTTCTTCTTACCATTTGCGTTTACAGCTTTTTCAATGAAATCTGCGGCTTGGTCAAAGAATCTATTAATTTTAAAACCGTTAATATCCAGCGCAGGGATTCCCAGAAATTCACATTTAAAATTTCTAATTTGGTAAAATTGAGCACTGGTATTAACGCCTAATGGGGTTGAACAAGAGCTGACATGGGAAGCATTGAGAATATGTGTTATCCCAGCTTTCTTAAGTCCGGCTGTATCTTTTGCTGCAGTTCTGTTCATAAATAATTTTAAATATTAACTTAACTTTTCATAACCTGAATTTTCTCATTTTAAAATGCTTAAACTCACTCATCGCCAACATAAACTCTTGGGTATACTTCGTCCATGTGATTCCACCAGGCGACATGTCGTTGATGAAGAATCTCCCTTAGAATTTGTTTCGTGTCTTTCTTCCCGTCCGGACCCATATTCCAAAGAGCTAGTTCACAATGATAACGGGCTAATGTTTATGTACAATGCACATAAATTAATATAAGCTTTCTTTCACAATGTAAACATCCTGTCCGCCAAAGATTTCCCTTTGGCCGACTGTCTAAATTGTAATTGCATGTATTTCGATTGAAAATAGGTATTACCTGTTATAGCACTGAGGAACTTTTTGTACAGAGTTCTCTGTTTTTCCAAATGACTTTGCAAATTGCATCTGCTTGCATGTGTCCGTATTACTCATTTTGAATCAGTTGCGTAATGGTACTGCGTGTTTCAAAATTTAACCTGTCTTTCCTGTTCAACTTTTAAAAGTATCGGCTGTCTTATAGATAAACTGAATCACTGTTCACACTACTATCTATACTGTTTGGTGTTTACTGATAAATTCCTATGCAAAATTTATGAATATAGAATACTGTTGTATTTTTGCACTATGCTACGTAAACGCTCAAAATGTACGTCAAGAGAGCAATCGGTTAGTTTGCAATTTATATGAAATATGCATGGGAGAATTGACGAAGAAAATTATGCGAGATTCTGAACGCTGTAGCAGTGATGCTTCCTACACTGGCTCTTCTGCATAGTGAGCTCCAATTTCCCTTGCTCCCGTTATTATTTCTAGACGTATTTTCTCGTAATAAATAGTAATAGTAACTTCGTCAGCACTCACACACAGAGTCTAGAAAACAAACAGAAAGCAAAATGCGCATTTGATGGCTAGAGAGAGAGATTCAGGTCCATTTGCGTCTTACCCAACCTACATCGCGTAGTAAAATCCGTGTGCAGCAAAAAAGGGTCTGGATGGTGGAACGTAAAAGGAAACAGAATGTTTTGGAGTGTTTGTTTGGAAGTGGAAAAGAGGCCATTCACATTTCACATGTGATCAAAATCACCAACAAGGCACATCTCAGCATGCGAGTAATATTATACTAGGTCTACAGCGTATATGTATCTGACTTTGCTCCAACATTTTTTTTCCTGCTTTCTTCCTGGAAATGGATTCGTCAGGAGAAAGAGTTACATATAGAGTGCTGCCTGAAACGAGGGCTGGAAACTGCTGGAAATGTTCCAAGAAAATCACAAGCCCATATAAAACTACTCATTCCCTTTTCACTTTGAAGAAGTAAAATATAGTCCTATTCCCATTACCGTGCTTTCTTCATTCTTGGTACTAGATGTAAGTTATCGCCCACACAGGACAACTTTTGTCAATGGAATACACTCATAAAGAAAAGTTGTAATTTTTGGTGTACTATAAAACTAGGGAAAAGAACTGGAATGAGGTCAAAGGAAATTATTAAATTATCATAAAAATAGATTAGTTCAAAGCAGAACACTTTCAACTGCATGTAAAATGAGAACATGGAAAAAGTAAATGAAAATGTACGAGAGAAAATTTTGGCGTTAATGCAAATGATACTTTTATACATATAAAAAAGTTACAATTAACGGAAACGATACATACATAGTACAATGTTTATAGTCGGCATAAATATGAGATGGGAAACTTCATGCATGAGAGGGTCTAAGAGAAAAAACGCTAAGTAGGTTTATATAAAACAAGGAAATCTATATGAGATGGGATTTTCTCTCGAGCGAAAAGTGTCTGTCAGGGATTTCCGTTTATGTGGAGAAATCATTTTCCGGCTCTATTACCCAGTACGGTGACGGTCCGTTCTTCCGATCCTCGAGAAGTACAAAGTAGCTATCATCAATCCCCGTAAATAGTTTGGATATTACTTTTCCACGTGAGGTAGCCTACAAAATGATAGCCAACGGATGCGGATAATAAGACCATGATACAAAAAAAAAATCTCATTTGAAGCTTTCCTTTTTTTGTGGATATTACCGTTGTAAAAAATAGATTTTAAGAGGACATGGTCTCCATTTATGTTGGAAATGTCAAAGCGAGTTCCATTTTCCTTTCGGTTTCCCGTCATGAAAATGGCCTGCCTGTAAAAATGTATTTGCACAGCATGCGGAAGTAATTTTCTCGAAAATAGTGTGCAAAAGACTGTAAAGAGTAATTGAACAGTAAAAAAAGCAATGCTTTTGAGGATAATTACCTGGAAAATCCGTAAGAGTTGAAGCCTTCATGGATCGTGACTAAATACTTGTGTAGCTTGTCGCTTTTGATATAAAATGTTCCGTCTGCTTTATCCTTATCGTATTCAAATACCCAAAGAATTTCATCTTTTTCATAGAATCTTGCATCCTGTGGGACCAAACTGACTTTTCTGTCTGCGGAAACTCGCAAGTAGCCTCGGGAGGGGAGGAATAGTTTGACTTTTTCAAATGTTACCAGTCTCACAGAGTCTGGTAATTTTGAAATGATTTCTGCAGTTGTGGTTGAGGTGTTAATAAAGTTACCAATGTCAGACTTCATATGCTGAGAGAGACTGAACACTTCTAGGATTTTTCCCCGAGCGGTTAAATGTTTTGCTTGTTCCATTTTATGGATGAGTGCCACGTATGCGGCTTCTTTAAGGCGGCGATCTCCATGCGAAACGGCACGATGGACGAACTCAATCATTTGGGGTAAATTGGCAGGGCTCTTGGTATAAGAGTCTTCGACAATTTTTGTCATATCTGCAGGTAAAGTTTCTTTTAGATCTTCTGTAATCTGTTCCACCATCCGCCATTGTTTGAGGGCTCCACCAACATTTTTATTCTTTAAGTGTCTTATGCAAGTTGTCACCGGATCTTGTTTTTGATCTCTTATCATAGATTTTCTCAACTAGAGGTTTACAAAAGAGAGTTATGACAAAAGCGTCCTTTATAATAGACAAAGTCAAATGAAAGACACTGACTTTCACCTTTTGATTGTCTTCCGCTTTTGTTTTCTCCAGCTCACCTATTTTGTTTTGAATGTGCGAAAGTGCGCTTTCTGCGGATCTGATGTCCTGTGTGTTACACAAAACATCAATTTGCTTTTACAAAACATCGTCGGTCCTTGAAGATTTATATAAAAAGTTACCTTTTCCATTGAATCTAACAAAGTACTGAATGTTCGTTGGGTTGTCTGAACAAGGGCAAAGTTTTCTGTGTTTTTCGCTACAATCTCGTTAATCTTTGTCTCAAGGGTGTGCATTGCCTTTTGCATTTGACTCATCTAGGGATACCCGAATTACATTTGTTTTATAACATGTTTTTATACTATGATGTAAGCGACCAAATGCATTTGACAATTCATGGTCCACATTACATGACATATAGACAAACATACGCAAAATCAAAAAGTAGTCGTTTTTCTTGAAGTAAACATTTAAAGTTTATAAGCCAAAAAGGAATAGTATTATGCAATACATAGCACTTAATGTTCACGCAAAAACATACTAGCGATAGGGATTTATATTTTGAACGACTTTCTCCTGCCAAGCACAACGACACACGTATTAAATTCCAAAAAGTAAATTAAATTAACGCTTGGAGCCCTTCCCGAACGACTTCGAGATCTTAATCCGTCCAGTAGTCTCACTCTGCCCCTCTGCTGCGTTACTCACGCATGGAGCCTTTCGTCTCTCAATCGTTCTACTAGATTGATTCGTAACGCTATGCACTGGAGCTCCATATGCGCTGTACATTTTCTGCGTCCTGTGCCTTGGTATGCTGTATCTGTCATCAGCCATGGATCCCAGGTTATCAGAAGGCGGCGGGTCAAAGGTCCTCACGTCATCAACCGCAAAAAACCGTAAAATACTCGACCGATGTTCATTCCTGGGTGAGGCTGTGCTGTAATTTGACCTAGGATTCCTTAGAATTTTCCTTGGCGCAGTCCTCTTTTTTAGAATAGAGCTACTTTTCTTCTTCTTTCCTTCTGAAAGTTTTGATTGATACAAATAATCCTCTATTCTTATAAGGGTTTCTCTACTTAAGTAGTTTAAATTGGAAGCTCGGCTATTTTCCCTCAATCTATGGTCCTCCAAATTATCATTTTCATCGGGAATTTCATCGATGGAGTGTCTGCTAACTTGCATCATATTATCAGGCCTAAACATGGCATAGTTGCTTTCATAACGTTCCTCCTCAATAGGAAGGTATTGACATCCAGCAGATCTTCTTTGTATCATAGAATCTCGTTCCATGGAATTAAATTGCTGTGGATTCTCGTTTTCGTCCACACTCCGTGGTAGGCTTCCATTTTCCATAGGGCTTTCGTAGGAGTTGACACCTACCACTAACAAAGAATGCTCTGAATTTTCATTCTGGAGTGACCTCAATGAAGCTTTGCTAAAAGCTTGTGGGGAGTTTTCTTCGGGGTTTGTTGAGAGAAGAAAGGAACACTTTCTGGTGCCCTTTTCGGACGCCTCCGTCGCCTCTCTGGAAATTGATTGCTGGAGATACGACTCTACTTTCGTGTCCAAGCTAACTGTGCTATTTTTATCTTCAAATGACTCTTGAATCGAACCAGGACGCGGTTGGAAAATATCAAAACCCTTTGATTTCTTTAGATTTTTGTCCGGTTTCTTCCTGTTGACTTTGGGTGTGCTGTAGCCCATAATGTCTGCAGAGTCTTGAGTTGTAGATGATTCTGAAACCTCCAAATGTGTCTAAACATCAATATACGCAAAGTAAACATGCATTTTTATATGTAAAGTTGAATCCGATTTGTAATCAATACCTTGTCAGAACGCAGTACAACTACGTCATTAAACTTATAGGATTTTACCGTTTTACGATTACTGCTTCCCGTTGTAACGATTTCTTTCAATGTTGTCGTTGAAGAACTTTTCGTGTTCTTCACTTTGGACTCTTTCTCTTGGGTTTCTAGAGGTGGCTCAACTTTATTGCGAGCGCAGCACCCACCCATAAGGACATATTGGCTTGAGATGAAGAGAAATCTGTAATGACTGCATTAGCTACGTTTTCACTCAACTGGTTTGCAGTAGAAAGTAAAAAGGAAGCGGTCTAGGAGAAGGAAGGAGTGGGACAGGCATGCCGTTTTCAAACTCATAAAGGCAAATGGGAAAATCATGTTTGAATTTAAAATTATTATCATATTTTGTTCCATAATTGCTATAGGAGATTAAGCTACAGAAAGCTACGCGTTGCATTGCAGCATTGGATACAGGTTGCACCTGAAGCATTGCTATAAGCTGAAGTAGTGCCGTATTCCGTAATCGTTCCCTTTCACTAAAGTAGCATGAAAGTTGTTGATACATAGACTTTGAGTGATTAAATGAAAATCTTACTTTAGCGGAGAGACTCGTTTGTCCTTTATTAAGTGAATCTACGGTTGCTTTCAAATGTTGTGTTTCCGCATGTAGGGTCTCCAGATGTACTTGATTTGCCTGAACTCCCATTGATTAGCATTGATTTTTAGGTTCAAATAAGAAAATCACGAAGCTTTGTCTAATACATTTCTCACCTTTGCAACTTGATTAAGATTGTCAGAGAATGTGCTGATGTCTTCTTTCCGTTGGGAAACAATTTGTTCCGTTAATGTTGCAATACGAGAGTTGGTATTGGAATCGATAGCCATTATTTTTGCGTTCAAATCAATATCCAAATTTTGCATTTGACTTTTCAAGCTTTCCTCCAAACTGTTGCATTTCCTCTTTCTGTCAGGAATTTATTGAGGACACAATATTTTAATCATATTTCATATCAACTACAGATGCCATACAAAATACAAAAATTTCGACCAAACCTTTTTCTTCTGTGAATTCCCTTTGAATGCTAGATAAGTGTCTCTAACTGCTGTTTGTAAAGTAGCCAGTAACTCATCCTCAGGATCCACTGATAGAGACAGGCCAGGCTCATCTTTTAACCGAAATGGAATAGATTCTTTGCTTTGAAGCATCTCTCGCGAATTTACCTCCAGATTTGACAGATTCGTAAATGCGGTCAACGGCAGACTTCTTGCTTCACTCTCTTGGCTAGCATTTATGGTATTGTATATGGTTTTGGAATCTAATATGACTTGCTGAGATCTTCCCGCAGGAATCACAGTTTCAACTTCTTCTTCATCATCGTCCCCTTCATCGTCATCTTCCTCCTCTGTATTTTCCTCCGATGATTCTGACGAAACACTATTTTCTCTGTTCATATATAAATGGCATTGAGTATGAATCTTTATAAGAATTATAAAATGATAGATTTAATATTTATACTCTTACACTGGATATGTAGGTACTGGCCTACGATTTGGCGTAAGGGAATCCAACACTAAGGGCACATTGAGTACTGAAGAATTTGAAGGGATAGGTGCAGGCACATCTGGAGAATCGGATGCCCCTACCAAATGAAAGGTAATCCATAGGCATGCTGTGGCACTTATCACAAAATTATTCCGTAATCTAATGCTACGAGCCATTTTGAAAATACAAAGGCATTTAGAATAGTGTCTTTGCCAAACTGCGCATAGAATGTGTTGAATCAAAAGTGTTCCATATATTTACCAACATTCGTAATGACATAAAAACAACTGAAGGGTCGACCATTGAACTTGTGCTAAGGAGAGAAGCAAACACTGTTAGAATTGTATGCAAGGAATAGTTGCTGCGCTCAATGCCAATTTATTCTTGCGATTAATAATGCGTGTGGCAGCGTCATTTTGTCAGATTCTGAGCTGGGATTTTGTAACAAATCTGTCCATATGAAAATTGCGATGTGCAAAGTTTCATACATGAAAAATGGCATGATTGAGTGCGGATTTTTAATGAGGAAATCTTCTTCTCGTCAGAAGTGTAGGACACGCCGCAGCTTGAATTCAGAAACAAACCAATTCCAAAGTAGGTTTGTATTCTTTGTATTATAGATGCAGAATTTTTACGCAGTTGTTTATGGGATGGATCTGAGAAGACATGGGTTCACATTCTTATATGATAAAACATTATAAAATGAACATTCGCGGAATTCTATGTGATTAATTGTGCTTTCCACAGACCTGCCTCTGATGAGACTGATCGCATCAGTTTGACGGTTTACAAAGAAACATTAATTTGGAAAACTTGTAGAACGAATTTAACCCATTGTCGGCAGTCAGATGAAATAACGGAATGACAAATTATCTCTGATTATTGTAATAAATAGTTGGAACTCTGCATGATATTTTATTGTATCGTCAAAAACTATGGACCGAAATCTGGTCATGACTCTTTACTCTACATGTATATATACTACAAAAATCTATATTGTTTTGTAAGTCCGTCTCATTTTAAATGTGTGAATTATTGGGGTCTGGCAAGTTACATAATATGTAATGGAGTTAATAGTCTTATACATAGTGAACGGTATACTTACGTACTACTGAGCAAGTATTCTCGTATAGTTATTTTGGTTAACTAATAAACAATACTGTGAGTAATTTGTGACGTCTGACAATAATGACTGAACAAAATATAATCTTAAACCTAAATTAACACAAACATCACGATAGTTCTAAACTGGACGAGCTGTAAAACCCGTAGAGATTCTGTGCTGATGATAAGGACGAAATAGCCGATGAAATTGCTTCTGCCTTCTTAGACAAAGGTGGCCTACCGGGCTTTCTTCCTCTTGTTCCATTGTTTAACGGATCCATCATGTTTAAGTCTAGGTCGACCAGGGCCTCGACGAGTTCCTTGGATTCCGCTTTCAACTTTTACAAACAAAGAAGTCATCTTAGTTAGTAGATGTATAAATGCTGATGTTTGTTATCTGTTACCGATAACAAAACAAACATTGTCTCTAATATGAGTATGATTTGTGATTAACGTACTTCTCTCTCGTTGCATTAGGGTAGCTCTTGATGGCGGTCTCCCTCTTTTCCCAGATCCTCTCCCCAGTTTCTGCTTTTTCGGTGAGCTGAAGCTGTGCTCCTCATAATCTAAAAACACATTTTATACATAAATACAGCATACAGTCAAGGTTAGTTGCAAGGCAAGGTAAGTATCATACCTGGCTTGATCTTGATTTCGTCGAACGAGTCCGGACTCATCCCCATATATCCCTCATCTAAGCTCAAACTAGCTGTGTCTTTTCTCCCGAATTCTGTACCAGGTCTTTCCTTTCCGTCGTCAGAAACGTTTAGCTCGAAACCCTAACAGAAGAATGCGTATTAATAAGCGGGTTTTTAAAATATAGGAATCAAAGAATTCCGTCTTAAATGATTTGACTGTTTACCTCAGTGGGGGCAAGAGGTATTGGTCCTGAACCTTGTTTCTGGAGATTACTAGTCGAAATCGAATCGAGTACTTGGAGATCTTGGAGTGGGACCACATCAGTAATCGAGCAATGCTCACCACCGTCTTGACCATTTCGTAGCAATTCAATCAATCCTGTCACATGCGACTGGGTGATTTTAAAATTTCCTTCCATTGAAAGCTTGTGGATTTCATTCATATTGTCAGGAATTTTGGAAATATGGTCTTCAATTGTCCCTTTACAAAGTAATCTATAACAATCTGCAGCATGTGTCCCTCCTGAAATATTTAAATAATATGATTATGCATGGAATACAAAATACAAACAACCAATAGTTCCTATGGCCAAAACTGTGAAGTGATTACCAATTGTCTTCAACAATCGTTTTCTGTCTTCCGCTGACTTCTCTGAATCCCCGTCAAAAAATACAATCTGAAATACATAGTACCAATTCCGTATACTTAAAAAAAAGGTCCAGAAGAATAATTCATCTATGTCTTACAACAACTAAAAAGAACTTACACTGTCACAAGATATGTGAAAGTTGAGATCAGAATGCTTATCAAGCTGAACCAGATATATAGAAACGTTGTCGGATTCCACTGGTTGGCTTTTGTCAATCTTCGTGTATTTCAGTCTTCGACCTTTCAGAAATTCATCTATGTCTTACAACAACTAAAAAGAACTTACACTGTCACAAGATATGTGAAAGTTGAGGTCAGAATGCTTATCAAGCTGAACCAGATATATAGAAACGTTGTCGGATTCCACTGGTTGGCTTTTGTCAATCTTCGTGTATTTCAGTCTTCGACCTTTCAAATAATTCTAGTAAACAAAGTTAAAAGCGTAAACATATAATTAATATATTAGTCCAGCAGACAATGAGCAACATGTCGCGAGTTGTTATATAAAACACATATACCTCAATAAGAGATAAGTTGACGTAGTTGTACGAGGTAACTAATACACGATGATTCATTTTCCTCAAGTAATGCAACAGATCATTAAATACGATCAATTTACCAGAATCTGCAACAAAAGCATCTTTTTCTGAAAAAAATCAATAAGAACTAAATTAAGGCCTGCGAGTTCAAACACAAACATTTAAAAATCAATACATACCAAGTATCTTACCAATTAAACAGTAACTGTCAAAAAACTGAATCTGGTTTACTAATTCTGAGCCGTAACCGAAAGACTGTGCATTGGATCGCGGCGACAAATTAGCGACTACTCGTGGTATTACGAATTTTAAAACGTTAGAATATGCTATCGAAGACTCCTGAGACATCATCTAAAAAGTAAATACCAATTAGTGTATCAGAAATACGCAAAATTCTTGAACAATAACGAGCAAAAGTAATATCTGGGTACCTTGAGCTGCCAGTGGCTTCGGGACCTGAGACCCCGTAATTCAATACTGCTAAACGTTGACAGTTTTGAGCATTTTCGTTGAAGATCCAAACAACCCCGATCCCGAATGAACAGTAAAGAGGTACATTTCTGGCTGTTCCTAAAACTATGCTGTAGTAGAGCAGTGGGATAAGTAACTAAATATTTCGACTCTCGACTTTCTCTCCAAGTATAATCATACAGAATTCGCTGTAATACTGATTCAAAATTGACTAGATGATTTAGCCTGAAATAAAAACCAATATAATATTATCACTACCATGTCTAGCTTTAGAGAAATGTGGGTACTTAAATAAGAAAAGTTGATGTACCTGACACTGTTTTGACCATTGAAAATCGACTCCAATTCTGCTATACTTAATTGTATGAGTCGAGTAAATCCCCAAAATGTGTTGACCGATACTTTTTCACATCCCTTCGCACCTGGTACGTTAAAAATGCTACATAAGCGCTTCGTTATCATTCCTTTGTTTTCTTTACAGTCTAGTATTCTTATAGCTGATGCCATCTCGGTATAAAAGTCCGTCATCATGACAGGAGTAGCCATCACCCGACCATCGATAAGATCCGGATGACTGCATGTCTGGAGAAAAAGGACATATTATATTTTACAGATGAAGCTGAAACTCTATTGAGTGCGAAATCGAACATACTAATTTCAAATGCTCGATCAGTGACAAAAGAGACATCCATATGTTAACCAGTTCGTCTGGGGTACAATGATTCAATTTTGATAATATTTTGTCAAATATCAGTGTTTCGCAGTAATCCTAGAAGTATTGAAATTGAAATAATTAACATTGATGATATTTTAGTAAATCCGTATTCATTTAAAATATACAATGTTGTCTAAGAAGATACCTTGATAAATATTCCTTTGTCTTCTCGTGAGAAAGCAGTCAAGTTCCTGGTCGACATTTACTACTGCATAAAGTGCCTCGCTTCCTTTGTAAAAATGAGTAAAACTATTGACGATATTCTGTAATCGGGGAATTGTATCTAAAGCACAAACATGAGTTTATTTTAGCACTTCAATAAAAAATGAGTAAAACTATTGACGATATTCTGTAATCGGGGAATTGTATCTAAAGCACGAACATGAGTTTATTTTAGCACTTCAATCTAGGCAGCAATCATAATTCGTAATCAATAATGTACAGCGATTTGGACATATCTCTGTACCTTCTTTTAATATACTCGGTCCTTCTAATTCCCTCAGGAACAATTCCAAAAGCTCTTTCTGAGAATCGAAGAGCGTCGGCATAATAAAGTAGAGGTAAGCCCAGAGCTGCGAGGACAATGTGACTGGAAAGCAGCTCCTTATTAAAATCTTACTCCGGGCAGGAACATAATAAAGTAGAGGTAAGCCCAGAGCTGCGAGGACAATGTGACTGGAAAGCAACTCCTTATTAAAATCTTACTCCGGGCAGGAAAACTGAGAATAGGCAGCCATTTAGAACTAAAAAAATAATATAGGGCTAGTTCGATCTCATCATTAGTCAAAATCTTCCTCGAAGTATAGTAAAGTACCTGGCTGATAACATGTTTTGTGAATCATCAATGATGACATATTGCCACTTCACTAGACTTAAAAGTTTCAAATCCTTTAGCACAAAAGTGTGAGTGGTAAGAAAAATGCAAGGGTTAGAAACAGGTTGGCCAGCTTCCGAGTGCCAGCGAAGAATATCCTGCCGTTCCTACAAACATAAGGTATAGATTTCAAACAAATTATTATATTTATTCGTCCAAAGAATTCAAATTGAGTAATTAGTTTATGGAAGAGAGAATAATTACCGTATCGGCGCCTGTGTAAGTAGCCAGTTTCGAGCTGGGGAACAGCTTACTTAACTCATGGGCCCATTTTGCCACAAGCTTTGACGATGAGATGACGAGGAAAGGGCCTTTGGAGCTACCTGATCTTGATAGATAGTCGAGAAACATAATAGGGAGATTTGTTGAGGAAACTCCGGATTCATCAGCCAAAATACCATTACGTCCCTAGAATCATAGAATAAAAGGGTAATCATCATATCGTTTAAATAGAGTCATCCAGAAGTACATCAAATAAATTTCATTTCTTACAGAGAGGTACATGTTCTTCAGAAAGTTAATCCCGGTTATATCAAAATGGACACTACTACTGGCACTGCTAGCCACGTATTCTTCGTTACAACCTGCATCAAATTTGCCTCCAAGTACCAATTCTGACCCAGTAATGTTCATAAGCTTGACGAAACTTTGATACTCCTTCAAAGCTGCTTCAAGGGTATTTGTGGCAGTATGCCTTTCACTGCTATCAGGGAAGACGCTCTTTTCGCTCACTGAAAATACCTTCTCACACAGCACCTTATTCGCGAACATTTCCATTAGTGCAACTAATTTATTCAGAGTGAATCCAATTTCGTTCTCATACACATCCTTCGTAGGGTTTTCGTTTAGTTTCTTGGTAGTTTCTTCGTTTGCCATTCGGATTTGTCGTTTCTTCTCAGATTTCCAAAACGCCTCCATTTCACGTGTCAATCGTTGAGCTTTACAGATGGATTCCTTCATATAATTTTGAGACTGAAAAAAGAAAATGACGAATAAAGCCATCGAAGAAATCATCGCGTTGATTACGTAAACCAAACACACGATTAGATGTTTACCTGTAGTGCTGTTTTCCTGACATGGCGAGCGCACATTTGCGCTAATTTCTTTCTGTTCACGGATGCCTCTTTTAAAGCCATCGATCGAGTCCTTTGTGCCTAATAAATAGAATTAAATATTCTCAGTAATATTAAAATTAAACTAATTTTTATTCATATTTAAACGGACCGCGAAAACAGCGTACCTTAATGACATCTTTCCTGCAAATCGCGATATAAATCTTCTTTCTTTTTGCGTTCAAAAGTTCAATCCTCGACTTCTTTTGTTTTTCGGTTAGATACGACAACTTGTCAGGTTCTTCTTCATTATTGCTCTCAATTTTCCTCTTTTTTCCAATCGATTTATTACTTGAAGTAATGGTTGGTGTACTCTTCTCATTAAAATCTTTCGTAATATTCTTGCTAATTGATGCTGCAATATCGGCAACCTTAGAAAAATAGTTTGTACTTGACTGAGACGTTGAGGATGGTGACGAGTTGGTGGAATGAAAATTTGTAGATACAGAAATATAATCGCTAAAACTATCATCATCGTCCGCAATATTATCTAGTATAGAATTCAAATGGAACGACTCGTCCGTTCCAAAGCTGTCCGCGTAATCGTCATGTAAGCTTAGAGTATCAGTATTAGAATCACGCATTCGTAAAGCTCTGTGAAGATCTACTTTTGCACTATTGTTACTATCATGATTATTGTTACTTTCTGAATTATTTGCTGCCGTTTTACTGATATCGGCATTGTCAGTCTGCTGTGTTCCTGAACAGTTCTTTGCTCCAGGGGAACCACTGTTGCTACCCGCTACATTCTGGGATGACGAAGATCCACTTGAGCTTCCTGAGGTATCGCTGGAGCTGCCACCGGAACTGCTGGAACCTCCGGCTCCGGACCCATTGCCCCCACCTTTTGAACCATTTCCTTTCCCTCCTGAGTTGGGCCTGTTTTGCCGTGGAAAGGTTTCGGTTGTACTCTTGCCAGCCTTTTTCTTCTTTTTGGTATTTTTGTCCTTGTCATCATTATTTTCCTCTGATGCATCATCGTCGCCTCTTTTTGATTCAAAAGATTTGGCAATACCATTCGCACAATATTGATAGTTTACTCTGGAGGGAATCAAGGTATGGTTCCGATGAGAGATTGAGTGACAGCGACGAAGTTCCTGAGTCGATTGAGCTCAGAGATGAAGACGATATGTTTGATTCTATGTGGAAGTTTTCTAGCGGTTTACAAGATGGAAAACTGTTCACATGATTGGTCAGATCGCCCGCGTTTCCTGGTGCACTTAATGATAAAGCCTGAGCCTGGTGAGATCTGTCCTGAGTTTGATTCGCCACAGGAGGTTGTCGAAATTCTGTGAAGGTCCGGCTCCTATCATCGTCATCACTCTCGCTTGAATCTGCTTCACTGCAAGTTGAACAAATAAAATTAATGATTAANAGGTCCGGCTCCTATCATCGTCATCACTCTCGCTTGAATCTGCTTCACTGCAAGTTGAACAAATAAAATTAATGATTAAAGCTAACTGCCCACCAAAATTATGAATTAATATCTCACCTAGTTCTTTGCCCAAAAAGTTGATCCAAGTATTTCAAATATTGTGAAAGATCCAAACTCTGTTCAATTCTATCTTTCCGCCAACCACCTTCCGGTTCACCAGCTTCTTCCCCACCTGACGTACAATTTTGTGCGTGGTTCCACATTCCTTTCATTCAATCAATTAAATGGCTTCATAAACATTGCGTTTCCGGTCTATCATCAACTCACTCGACCTTCATTTTACTTCACCTGTAGTAGTAAACAATTCATAAATGTACTAAACTGCAACATGCCACTGTCCTTTTTAATATCCACTCATACTTCCGGTTCCGATCGTAAAAAGGGTTTCAAAACACTTTAATCAATTTTGAAAACAACAACCCAATCAGATACCAGATGATCTTGTTTACAAACTAAACCTAAACTGTCCAAGCACGTTGTTCATTTACACTTTACAATCACCTGTTTTCGACTGTCTAAACGCTTTTAATTGCAACTAATTTAACTTCACAGTGGCCTGTTTAAATTTTTATGTACAAATTCAAGTTCACGATTAGAAGTAGTTCCAAGTAATTAAGTAAAGAATGACTTGAATGTTACCGGTGCCAATATGATGCTTGATGTTAGTGCGTAGTTTTTGCTTCACCCATGTACCTACTCACACTTAAAAAAGTAAACAAACAAGTGCACTGCATAGCACTGCACATTAATGCAGACGTTCTTTTGATCTTCTTCGGCTTGTTTGGAACAAGCCACATGAAACAAACCAGTGTACTTTTCATTCTCTTTTTAGGCAGCTAGAAACTGCTGGAGAATAGCTGGAATGGACAGGGTGATGATGACGATGATGATATTCTCTGATTTTTTGATTGATGTCGGCTTCCCCTATTGCCCTTAGTTTGCTTATACTGGATGGAGCTAGGATCTCCAAATTCAGGTTTTGCCAAAATCGGACATTTGGACTTTGGACATTTTTATCTCATTGATTTCATGTCCTCTTCTGTAACTTTTAAAAATAATGTTTCAAGATTGTAATTATCATAATCATCCTCTCAATCTTCACTAATTGGAAATGAACCATAATATTTGTAGCTTCTCTTGAGATATTTAATGAGGTTATTCAGTTCTACGATCGTCATTTTTTTGTTTTTAGTCTATGCATTTTTTTAAACGTTTTAAACAATGATTTAGAACAAACGTTACAATTACAAACAGTTGATGCAATACAGCAGTTTAGAACTTCGTAATCAAATCACGTTCGATTTATAAATATTTACATCTATTGTAAACTTCATTTAAATCTTACAATAATTAGATTAGTACACACATGAATACATCATATCAGAGGTGGTTCCATGCAGAGGTAGTTATAAACTTAAAATGATGTGTACGTGTAGCATTTATTCCTCCAACTACGTACAAAATGGCTGTGAAAATGATCCCGATGATTCTACTGCTGTGATACAGATTCTCATCATTGCGTAATATAAAATGTCTCACTTTTCATCATGAATGTTTCGATTTCAGATACATTCAGTCAACAGATGAATGAATCACTTCAATTTCCATTGCACATTATTGCGGTGCAAAAAATGCTATTATAGTGGCATGTTATATTTCGAAATACATAATCTTCATGCAACATGTTGAATGTATGAGATTGAGATTTTGATTTAGGTTGAGATTCTGAGCTTATGAATTTAAATCGTTGATTCTCTTCCGAAATCTCTCTAAGCAATGAAATACAGTTGCTGGTTAAATCTGTAAGAAGTTATTGAATAACGTAGTTTGAAAGTGGTCCAAATCCTTGTTACATGCGTCCTGCCTGATAATTAAAATGCACAAAGTTACATTTGATATTTTGATGTTTCACATTGATAGCAACATTCAAAAGATAATCTCTGTCCAACGAAACGGTTTCTCGTTGTTAATTCTTAACCTATTAGATATGAAGTTGCGTGTTGATGTGTCTTTAAATAAGATTTATCATTTAATTTCTTCATAATACTGTTACAACTTTAAAGTGATGTCAACCTAAACGCAGTAAACTGTCATTTCCTTCTTTCATCTGTTAATGACTTTGGTGTGGTTCGCTTACCAGTTTTCTTCGTTTTGCATGCGCGAAACTATCCTTAGCAGTAAATTTTTCCCGTTTTATTGACTACTTCATTGTTTTTTACTTTAATTACGTTTACAATGCTTTGAGTTTTTCTTCCTGTATAATTCCTTTCTATTTCCTTATAAAACGCATAAAAAGATGATCTAACAATATGTGATCTCAACGTGAACTCATTAATATCTAATTTCTATTATTAGATTTTATTATTGTGCTCAACCCACCCATATGAATTTTGTATTTTAAATGAAAGAATGAACAATTTGACGATTTAATTATTACAACAAAAGCAAAATGCACTATTTTCTTAGACTGCAAACTGCGTTCCGTTGCATGCAATTATAATCAATAAGAAATAAGTTGTATGTATAAAAAATACACGATTATATTGTTTATTAATGACATGAATTGAAAGTATGAATTAATCGATAATCAGTTGGAAAAAGCCGCCAACTTATCAAATACTAATTACAATCACAATTCGACGAATCATTTTGAAAAAATTGAAAGCGATACAAAGAACAAGCCTACATTTGCAATCATAATCGCGACAATTTCATTCAAATATGAGCATACATACTACCACCATTCATCCGTATCGTGTGGGAAAATCTTCCTTGTAATTTCAAAATGTCTACCCTATGAACTTCATGACTCTAAACAGCTTCTTCATTTGCAGATGTATCCAAGAAGTATCATGCATCACAATCATTAGGGAAAATCAATCTGTAACCATCAAAGCGCCACTTAATTCGTCAAATTATGTTTTTCCTTTTATCTCTTGTATTCTGTGGAGGTGGTACTCATCATCGTCCTACATTACGCATAATTAGAGTAAAAACAAATAAACTACATTAGTAAACTCCTTTACTTATATAATTTCTGTGCTCTTGTCGGTACTTAATGAGAGCATTTGTATTTCATGTGCAATATATTATTAGATAAGAGCAAAATTAATTTTCAGTTTTATTACAATCATCTCTTTATTCTTACCAAATTGACACACACACCGCCAAAAGGTCACAATGCACGTGAAAATTAAGTTTTACTTAAATTAACCCACCCGTTTGCCCGTTATACGGATCAAATTAAGAGAAGGTGGCGCAGCTAATTCCGGGTTCTTTCATACTAACAAGCTAACAACTAACACAATTTGCCAAGACTTTGGCTGAAACCTCTTCATAGGTCAAGCGTTTATGTGCATTAGGGCTTAAAGACAAGTCGCGAAATGCTGCTCAGATTCCCACATCCGTCAACCGAAATGTAGCTGGATGCTTGTAGCTGGCACATTTTTACGTTCTATCGCATATCATGGAAAAATGTATCAATACAATTTGGCAAAAGCTTATGTTGTGGGTAACATTTACGATTTTTACTTTCAAAACCAAACGTGCAACCCATTTTCAAACCCAAGAAACCAGAAAAAGTTAATATTTAACATCTATAGAGTTTATAGGTATTATATAGAAAAAAAAATCTGGCTCCCTGGTGTTGTTTTTTTCTTCTTGTAGATTCCATGAGTTCTACCCGTTAGAGATTTCCTTCTTGCAAGAAAAAAAAGTAATCAAATTTGAGTAACTCTCGTTAGTTATTGGTTCTTTTGGTTTAATGCTGTTACATGACACGACACAAATTGAACGGATTTTGGCTGAAGTGAATTTATTTCTCTTAGACCATGATAAGCCCACACCCATACTAAAAATGGATCGTTGTAGAGCAGTAGCTCTGAGTATTCGCTTTTGATACCAAAACTAAAACATTCCAGGGAGGAACATTGACTCCAGCAGATTTCTGTTCACGAAGAAAAGTAAAATATTGCTTTGCCTCAATATGGATGTCGTTTGACCTCGGAAATAATTTAGTGGTTTTCTACTATGATTTAGAAAAAATCCAAAGAGATAATGATAGAGAGAAAATTTTTATATGGAATTCTGCTAACAAAACCATCAAACGTGGAGAAATCAGCCAAAAAAACGTTACACAATCTCAGAGAAAGCGGGTATGGGTTCGCAAATTCCGTGCATTTCATTTCTATCAGATCCCGTTAAACACTCATGAAAATTCAAGCACGTTGGATGATAAAATTATAATGGAATGGGGAGTGTATGACATAGCTGGCTATAAATTACTTAGCAGTAATATCCATCAAGAAAAGGCAGCTACCAGCTACATTTTGCTAAAGTGTGTGAGCTAAAACCTTTCAAAAGTCTACCTTAATTTTGCTAAAACAAGGTAGTTTTACTTTCCACTTCCAGACCGTGTATGATATGACTTAAACGATTCCCAACGGAAGTATGACTTTTAGTTGAAACTGTGGTCATAAAATAATTATGTCATTGAAGTAGCCTTCCGAAAAAAACGCCCAAATGAGAGGATAATCTACTGGTAAAAAAAACTGTATAAAATGGAATTTAATCAACAAAAATGGATTCCTTTTCAAAGTCAGTAGCATTCCTGTTTTCCACATTTTACTATAATTACGACTGGGACTAAAACATGGTAAATGTTATGTGGACAATGTGCCCTTCAAGTGACCCTATAGAATTGTCAGATCTCATGAAAAAAAACCAGGCTGAAATATTGCTTTAATTTTCCTCGTTGCGGCAACACCACCTACAATAGTGTGCTAGATTAAAAAAACAACAAAATTAGAACTGTCTAGAGACTGACAATTGGGACTGTTTAGTCAACACAAATAACCTGCTAATTCGGTAGCTCGTAATTTTTTGTGTGGAAAAAACCAGTCTCATAACATTTTGGAGCTTGAGTATGCCT
>JAAXOA010000400.1:0-24501 GCA_036561885.1 Salina celebensis
GGAAACTTATAATTGTACTTTTCATCATATTTTACGTTTCTTTTAGACTATTACTGTCACATTTAGTTCTAACGTTCAGCTTCGTCTTTATAGCTGTTCTTAACAGCTTTTATTTGTTTTTACTATTTTATATCTACGGTTTAGCATTAAAAACAAACATAATGTATCCACACGCAAAGAGATACTTGAAGACAGAGTGCAGATAATTTTTGAGAGAAATGACACCAAGGCATTCTTTATGCAAACATTAGTCGCCATCGCACCTGAACCAATGAGAAAACTCTGTAACTAATACCAGCTCATTCCTTGATGTCAGCTTATCGTGTCTAAAAGAATACGAAGTCTTTGGAAGGTAGCATTTCCTCCCCGCTATTACAATGTCGTCTTGCTTGGGGGCTTAAGGGCGATCAAGAAATTGGCTCGTTCCCTACTCTTTTTAATATAATAATGTCTTGACGTCGTTCCAACTAAAAACCACACAAAAGTACACGGCACTCCGGCACTCATTGTGGCTTCATGAAACGCGTGTGACATATTTTACCAGCACACCTACAAAGCCGCTTGTGATTATTTAAAAAAGATAGAATCCACCTGCAGGGATTCAAATTCAACTAAGATTGGCAGAAATGTTAAGCACAATTATGTAAGAACTGAGACCAAAAACAGACATATTAGCTTATTTGATGCTATGATGCCATTGTACCACCTGGCCCCTTTGTTGGGACTAATATTATGGAATAAGTGTTTGTTTTCTTCACTAAACAAAATAACTGCACTAACGTCAAACCTTCACAGAGACACAAGAGAATTCAATTACAACTCCCCTAGGGCTGTGTCTGAGATGTAGAACAATCTATTCAGGCTGTTATGCAACCTTTTTGTTTTATAAAATGATTTACCAATTTTCTATGAATATGTTAATATTCCATGAAAAAATAGATAAATAGGTAAGAAAGTCAACTGAACTGTTACGAATTTTTCAAAATTTGAAAGTGTCCCTTATCCAACATTCTTCCACTTCTGGACTTCTCCTCTAAGTCTTTCCTTTGGCGCAACCAATTCGTGTATTTCACAAAACATTTTCATGTTTGTATGTTTATGGCTGGTTCCATTTCCCCTACAAACTTTCTTCCGGTTTCTATTCAGTAATATTTATCGTAATGCCACAAACGACATGTAATACTTATAAATTTTGCTCATTTCATCCGGAAAACGGGATAGTTCTATAAAATCCACCAACAAAGAGGAAGTAGAAAATGAATTTTGTAGAAATTCAAAATGTTTGTAGCAGTGAACAAAATAAATTGTGTTTTTCTTATGGCTGGTCTAAATTCATGATGTGGTCTGGGTCGAAAACGAAAACACTGGCTAATTTGCAAAGATTGTCCAACACCATAACTGCCATTCTTGTCGTGCACGCATAGTTCAGCAATCCCTGCAACTGTATCAACTTTATAAATATGGGCTCCTCCATAAAGACCTAACCGGAATTGATAAGTGGGTTATTTGTGAACGGATCAAAAATGGAGGGTACAGGAGTGAGTCTCAGTCAGACGACGGGGTGGACCTTTGAGAACCTCTCCCCACAGGCCTCCAGTCGAGCCTCGCCGTCTTTTAGAGCCGCCCCAACGCCAAGCCTCCCCCTTCAGCATCAGAGCCCACTCCCTTCAGCCTCAAAGCCAGCCGCTTCGCGCTTACCGGCTCGTCGGCGGTCGGCGTTGTGTCGTCTCTGACAGACGTTGAGGCTTGCCTGTAGGCTCGGCTAACCGGGTCTTCCCCTTCGTCTGATGGATACTTACTTCTATTGCCTCATTGGTCCATTGGCAAATAACCCAGGTTTCAATTCCACTTACGTACTTCATGGATCACCCCTGTAGCGTAAAACCGAAATGTAAGGAACAACATGCAAAACACGGTGAAAACATTGCGTGCTCAGGGAGTATTAGGTTTTGATTTTGACCAACAAAATATAAACAGTGTCAAAGGTAGAGGGGAACTACTCTCACGAGTCTGTATGTATTACAATATAACCAATCGTACTGAGCATGTTCTCTTCGGCATTTAGATTCAAGATGAAAACTAAAACTAGAAACTCTCATGACGAAATTGCGACGATAAAAACGCACACAACTTCACATTTTTTTTCTTTGTCTGGATTTCTCGCTTGCCTCAGAAGGCTGAATGCAAATGCATGTTTCCAAAATACTTGTAATTGTCGCGTAAGTATTGACATTGTCAAGGTTTGGGTTTTAATGTAAACAGGCCCATAAAATAAATCCCATTAGCAACGTTGTTCTTTGACGCTTATAAATTGTAGCATTACCTAGCGTTCGAAAGACCTCGGAAAGCGAGTAATGATGCATTGCATTTCAGTATTTACATACATTTTTTATTACTAGTTTAATGTCGAATCGACAAGCTGACCTTGAACCAGACAAGTTTTTGACCCCGAGTTCTGCCTGCACATTAATAAGAGCTATCCTCATGCATCATTGTTAAAAAAAGTTCAGCTATTTGAACGCACATGTACTCATTTCATTTATGGCATGCCTTTGTTACCTAAGATAAATTATCTTTGAAGTGATCTTATTTGGAGAAAGTAACAAGGCTCAACGATGAACGATCATTCAAGCTTTACTTGAAAAATTTCTTGAATATATTTGACATTTGGGTGAAATATAAATAAAGTGACAATCTGAACCGAATAGTTTTCATCATGCATAGATCTAAAGCTTGATTTTATTTTCTGCCAATTATTGTTGAATGTTTGACTTACTTTTGTCCTATTTGTAGAACTTCAACTTTCCCCACTGTTTTGCCCGATTTAGCTTGGATTGTGCTAATTAAAGACCTGTCTCCATTAAACTGGATTGGCAACTGAATTTCAATCATGTTTTGCATCACAACAGTAAAATAATTGGCTGTTTTCAGCGTGACAAAATGGACGTGGAAAACATGGAAAAAGGGAACAAAACCAATTTCCTCCAATCAAGCTATAATCAAACGAAGTAGGGATTTTGCGATACAAAACCACGGTATAACAATGTTGACAATTCGTGAAAAAAAACTAAAAAAAATAGGCGGTACGACCGATAGTTTCATATGATAACGCTTGTTCGTCAGTCTGTTCACACACGACTAATTGAAACACTAAAAGTCATTATTAAGCACCATCTGTCCGTATGTGTGGGCTTTACAGAGGATGTATCTTGACCAAATGTCAAATAACCTGGGATGAACAATCCTTATATTACGGGCTAGGCACCCGTCCGTTGTTGGTTAAAAATATAAACTTGGTTGAGGGCCCTACGGTACGGTACGGCCCACTCGATTTTACTACAACTTATTCTCCGCTTTGCGAGGTTTATTTCTTCCAAAATGTGCTAAACTGATGATCTTCAGCTCCTTCAATACAAAGCGTCTTTCCGTACCTCAAATTTTAGCTACTTTTTAAACTTAAATGAACATTTTACGTGTGTAGTTATGGTTATATATATGTATATGTTCATACATCATCGTTTAATATGCGTCCTGTTTGTACATGCATAACTGGGCGTTATTATTGTTAAACTTCTTCAATTAGACTTGAGCAAGCTAATATAGAAATACGTTTAACAAATATTACACCAACATGCAATACCAGCTTTATAATGTATCCGTTCTAATGTCACGTGAGACTCATTTATCGTTTAATTTTGGTACGAGGGATTTAAAAATCCAGACTCATTACATTTGCCAGTGTTTCTCTTTTGTTTCTTACTTTGCATTTCGCAAGCTTGCTGTTGGCAAGTTCCATTTATTTTTCAAAACGTAATGTCACAATAAAAATTATATGTTCACTTTTGTTCGCATTATTACTGCGAAAGAAAGACTTCCCGTGTTATTTGGGTTGTTTCATTTTCAAAATTAATCCCTTCGGACATAGGGTAGCCTACCGCAATCATATGAAATTGCCCATTACGTAACTAACCAACATACATTTTTGGTATCCTTACAAATTATGAACCCACAAAGGCACATTTCATGATGAAGAAACCAAATAAAACGGTTTCTATAGACATACCCAACTTAACTATGCGCTGACACGTATTAGTGCAAAAGTGGAAAACAAAGCGATTGTCCGAATAATTTTGACTTTTGGAGTGACACATTTCCGGACGCGATTGTGTAAAACTATTGATCAAGGATCTCTGATGTTATACGGTGTACTTACTTTTTATCTATTTTTGTTCGGTTAGAGTCCAAAATATTTTTTACATTTCCTTTAACAACCAAGCATAATGTTGTCTACCTTGTAGTTTGTCAAGTAGTATTTCCTCACGACAAAAGAGACGAATGTACATTATGTAGTTGTTGAGAGTTGAGGCAAAAGCATATGTTGTTGTATTGTCGAGGGAAATTGCGTGTTATGGTGTCATTTAATACCTAAGCTTTCATAGAAATGGGGAAAGTGAGACTGCGTCTGTTTCTCACTATTTAGAATGTGTTTATTTTCAGCGAATGAAAGAACTTGAGCTGCAACCATACGCAAATACGCAAATAGGTCAAATGTTTTTAAGCTTAAAAGTTCCAATGTACGGTAAATAGTCGCTAATTATCAGCTACAAATGGTCTGTTGTTTTAATTTTGGAAATCAGTTTTTCGCCAATCAAACTTTACCTTTCACCTTTATAAAGAAAGTCAAGAAGTCCTTCCAATAATGAATAATATCAAAAACATAACTCATACTATCTTTGATCTTGTGTCTAATTCCGCAACGAAACAGGGTGCGATTAGTGAAAGTTTAAGAAACTTTTCAGTGAAAGTGTAGCAGTTTTTGAAGCTGCGTTCCCGAGAAAAACTAATTTCCTGACTGACTGATTCTACCGCAAGGACATAGCATGAAAATATTGTCCCCCCACACGAGATGGACCACTAACAATAACAACTAGGCCTTCGTCGTGCTACTATTCACTTTTAATTGTTTCTCACTTTTTTCGAATTGTGTTTGATGTAGGTAATGAAGGATAAAGAAGGTTGTCTAAGCTCTTCCTTTGCTTCATTGATTCAGTTTTGGCAACTGTATACGGACAGACCAAACAGCGATTACAACAGGAAGGCAATAATTTAATACTTACTAAAGTCTCCACACCTAAGACATATTTCCACGAAGGGAATCTGGAAGCAGCTTTCACCTCAATTCATTTTCAGTACAATCATGGCTTATTAGTGCGCGAAACTACACATAAACCGTGGTAATCCAACGGGATAAATGAGCATTGCGTACATGTAGTAAAATGGTAGCCGAGAATTTGAAAGGTACAAGCGCTCTGCCGTAAGAGTCAGATACGATGAAATCGATTAAAAATGGCCTGTGTCAACCTGAAGGGAGTGACCAAATTACCCAAAAAACCATACATCAAAGTAGCACCTCTGAGGACCCGTCTGCCAAATTTGAAGTTAATTAGTGACAATCACAACGCGGGGCAGTTATCGTCGGACAGACGATAGACCAAATCTCAGATAGCATATGCTACACAATGCTCAATAAAGAATTGGAACTCTGATTGCTATTTGGACAATAATATAGATACAGATGCGATCTTGGAATCGGGTCCAGATGTACAAAATATGTTGCTGGTTTTGATGTTTCCGATACCGACTGGGATTACGCGCAATTTGTGTCAACTGGTGGATCGTAGAAGGCTGAAGGCTAAGGCCAGCTTGACACCAGCATTAACCCATTAGAAAGGACGATAAGGAGCAAAACTTCACAAGATTAGTGGATACGACCAGAGAAATTGCAGTCAAGTAAGTAAATAATTGTGCATAAGCAAATGTTTCATGGCGAGTCCAGTCCTGGTCAAAAGAACCCATATTACGATCTAAATTACGTATCCTCAGCGAATGGTGGACGAACTGTTTGTACGTCTTAACAACTTATTCCCTTAGCTTTCTTTCCTCTCAAGGGTAAATTGGTGTTTAGGGAAAAGGCTGAGATGTCACTGGACAAACTATCAGTTCCTTTTATCTCGCATGGATTTTCAGAGTGAAGAGGAGAAAGTAGCAAAAGAAGGTATTGTTCTTATTATAATCTTGAATAACGCTCCAAATGATGTTTTAGTCATCCAGAAAGGAAAATTAGTCTTAGAATCAGCTAAATTGAAGAATAAGTGGAAGAATCTGCGGTGACGTTTGTATAAAAGCTTGTTTTATTATGCTAATTCCATGTCAGTCTTGAGGATCTTGTATTCTAAGGAAGAGACGAACCGAGAGCGATGCGATGGCTAAAGCTGAAAAGGATTTTAGGATTGAATTTTGTCTGGAAGCCAATGGAGCAGCTTAATTTTCTGTTTAAGATGCATGGCCAAATGTTTATTATGATGTGTAAACCGCTGGAAAGAAAATACAGACTAAACCTGAATCAAAGCAAGCTTTGAATTAATTTTGCATACACTTCTCTATTCTCTCCAAGTTACCTAGGATGTTTCCAATGTTTTTTAAACCATTACCTGCTAGATTATAGTTTATAGTACTCAACTCAACAATTTTATGTTTACTGTGTACTCATTGGTACGTATTTTATAATTTAGTTCTTCTGTTGTTCTTCATTAATAAGTTTTAAATTTTGATAACATTTAACGTGCATTTTTCCAGTTATTAAGTCAATTCTGGCTGAACAAGAGCCATCTGAACGAACTGAACTAGTGACGCAGAAAATAACCCGCTGAAGGTTACAACTTCGAATTGAAGAGGGGAAAGGGCTGAATCATCAAACTCTCAAAAACTGTCACTCGGAAAAAATCTGGAAACAAATTTGTCACAGTCCTAATGCAAGTTTTATACTAAGCATTGTTTTTACATGAGTAAACGGGTGATTTTGTGGCTTCAGTACCTCCCAGTGAGCATGTAAAAAATGTAAGTGATTTCGTTTTCCTTCACTCCATTCAACTATGCATAGCATGACTTTAGGCGGTTATCGCAAAAGGACAAAAGTGCATTTGTGAAATCAACGCAAAAGCGCAATGGTTGAAAGCGATTTTGACCAAAAGCACATAACGATGTTTGCATATTGGCGAAAGCCATAAACATGCATAATTATAATGCGGATTTAGTACATGGCAACAGTATTGTGGCCAAAATATTTCATTCCCAATAGCTCTATGTTCTTTAAAACTCATATTTAGAACGCAACAGAGTATTTAACTATAGTGTGCTTATTTCACTTGGCGCTTTTTGCCAATGCGTACATCACCGTCTGTGCTTTCGGCAAAAAATCGCTTTCCGAACAATCCGCTTTTGGTCATTTGCGTTTATTTCACAAGTGCGCTTTCTGTCTTTAGCGCTAACCGCCGCGCACCCATAGCATCGTGTACAAACGATAAATTATTAAAGAGCCTTCATCCTGCGTGAATCGGCTCGCCCATTTAAGAAAATAGGTATAAAAACATTTTATAGGAAGTGTCGTTAACAGCTAGCCTATAGCTCTAAAATATTTGACATAATGACAACGAGCAAAAAAATGTTCCATCTACACTCACGTAGACTTCATATAAAACACCTATTTGTTCCCAAGAACTTGAATAGTTGTTTGGAATCTAAGAATATCCACATTTTCTGATTAGTTCGACGATCGCCTTTAAAAACGAAGTGATATAGAAAACGATTCAGCACTACATGTTATTCTAGTATAATGCTTGCCTGAAAACAGCCTGAAAGACAGTGATTGATTGGCACGTCAAACCCGAGAATTTTTTATTCATGCGTACCCTATTTCCTTTCCTGTTTTTGCATTGTTACACCAAGAAAAGGCCAAAATTGAAACGAATGCAACTTGGGGAATATCGCATGATGAGCCACCGTTAACCGGTACAATTATTAGCCACTGTGGTACACAAATACTCACACACCATGAGATTGTAGAGAAAGTATTTTTTTGCTATTTAGAATTTAGAACCATTTCACGCGAAAAGTAAAGTGAAAGTCGAAAATTAATATTTTTAAATTGTCAATTTCGTAATCACAGAGAAATGGTAAAAGGAGTAGTAACACGTGATAAAAATAGTTTTTCAGACACAATTTAATTGACGTCTCGGTTGTCCCGTATTTCACTTGATCTAGCAGAGCACTTCACCTTCTTTCAGAGAATGGCTCAAGGGGAAAATTGCAATTACATCACATCAATAATGTATTCTCCTACTAAACTACCTCCCCAAAAGATTGATGATTATAACGAAGAACGTTTCTAACAAATTTTTCCATTCGGGAGTTGTTGTCTGCATCATTATTCCCATTATTTTTATCGAAAAAACGACTTATTATATGCATGACAGTCCAGAGGGAAATTTTTATATTTTGTTATGCTCACAATGACAGCTCGCTAAGCTTACGAAGGCTTTACGGCAGCTTTTTCCATACTACTAACTTGAAACACCTTCATATTCACGCTGACTTAGAATTTTAATGGATGCATTCACACAATCCGACTGTATAGCCTTCAAAGAAAAAAAATATTGACTAAAATTCCAGAACTTTTTGAGATAAAAAGAAACGTAAATTTGGGATGATCCATAAAGCACGTAACTGGAAATGAAAGAAATTATTTGTAAACGAACCGAAACATGTGGGTATGGGAGTGAGTCAGCATCAGACGAAGAGTTGGACCAGGTTAGCCGAGAGGACTGAACCCCATAGCCGATGGACGAGCCCTGACCAAGACCTGGCATCCGGCAGCGGCTGGCTTTGAGGTCGAAGGAAGCAGGCGAGGAGGGGGAGGAGGAACCCTGGCAGCCAGCGTTGGATCGGCGGTGACAGCAGTCGGGGCTCGTCTGTCGTCTGTGGGTTGAGATTCACGACGACCAGAGTCCGGTCCCGCGTCGGATGGAGAACCACTCCCATACCCTCATTTTTCGGTCCCTTCAAAATCCCAGCCCATATTTCCATTTCTGTAACGTACTTTATGGACGAGCCCTTTATAGGTTGCGCCTTGTTTATCACTTCAAAAATTTTACTGTGACTCAAAACTTTTTGCCGATAACTTCGACAAGATCCTTTAAAACGCTGGGAAAAATGTAGTTCAAGTCTACACAAGCAAATACTTCTGGCTAAATACACTTTAAATAAATTCAAGCAAGCACTAGGTTTAAATCCGTATGCAAGTTGGCTCGTTTATAGAATTACCTACGAGTAGAGTTGTAAAGCAAGTGGAAGTAGATTGTTGTGGAAAAGATACATAAAAAGAGGCATAACAAGGGACTGAAAGTCTGTCTTCACATTTTTATGGATCTAGCGCGTTTAAAGAGGATCGCCTTATGTAGTAGTATTGACGCGAGAAATTGAGAGCATCTTTTAGCACAGGAACCAGTGACGTCAGAACTGTAGAAAAAGAAAAGCGAGGAAGGCCCTGTATATGACGTCAATCCTCGTTCAATGGTTTTTATTTCTCTTGTTATTGTATTGATGAGGTTGCTACCAGCCTTTTACAATTTCTGCTCCACTTGCTTTCCCCCATACAGAAGGTTTTCTTCTCAGCATGTGGACGAAGAAAACAAGTTCTAGAGGCGATATTCCATGCCGTGTAAATTGTATATTTTATTTTTATTTTCATAGATTCTCTTCTTATCAAATTTAGCCTTTCTTATTCTCTTTTCTGCACGGTTGCATAATAGTTTTATAGTATCCATTGTCTCTTTGTTTGGTTTTTTTAAGAAACTTGTCACCACATGACTATTTGATGGATAAGTAATGCATGGTTGACAAACAAAACTCATCTCAGAACTCCAAGCCATTTGTAAATGTCGGATTGGATACTGCACGTAGTATTTATACATTTTATACACATTATTAATTGTATGATATGATAAATTAATTGATAAATATACTATGATTAATTGCTAATTATATGATATTCTAAAGTCTAAAAGGTTCAATTAGAGAAATAAACCTAAGAAACCAGGTAATTTCTTTTTTTTAAAAAAGAACATCGACCGGTTGCATTTCTAAAACGTGTTTTGTGACGAATGTCAATTTTTTTAGTACAGGATACGCAGGGTGCATTATCTGTTTCACGAAAATTACCATTTTTCGTTAATCGGCTATTTTCTGCCCGTTCTGCGTCGATTAAAAGTTTCCATACAATAACAAGTTCATCAAACATATAGCCACGTTTGCATAGCAATTTTAATTATAATCTTTTTTTACAATGGTTCGTAGTATATAAATACAAAAACTCGTATGAAACTTTGTCGCATTGAAAGTGGCCCTTACTGGGCAAAAATGTGTTTTACAAATCATTTCATGTTGTAACGGATGTATTGGCGCGATCCTGTAACATGAGATACACATATTATCTAACAAAGTAAACCTTCTTTAAAAAATGTTTCTTAAGAAACTTAAAACGTGAACGCGCTCGCATTTCTTGTCAGAGCAAAATTGGCATTCTTAGCTTTATATCATTCAACAAGACTAACAACGTTGAATACATGTTGGAAGTGGTAGTCGTAAAACAAAGTAATAATAGGCGGATTCATTCCCAGAAACACCGTTTTTCAGCGTCACTATCCTGAAAGTTTGCGAGCATTCAGACAAGCCAGATGGGTCAACTACAAGCTTTTATTTATGGGATGGGTCATTTTTTGATTCATTGTATTCTGTCAGAAAATATTGAACTTGTGTGATCATTACGAGACTTCCCAGACTGGTCTTGAAATGCCTAAAAATACAAAGTCAATTAATCACCCGCATGAAACCAACTGTGTGTGATTCTGAGAACCCAACGAACTACTCAACAAAAATTACAGAAAATCTGCGAAATATCACAAGCTACATTTGGCGACGTAGCCTTAATTAAACTAGAGCATTCATTTTGTCCACCTTTTTTTTTGGACTGGTCAATGTACAAAATCGTCCAAAATGGACAAATATGGACTTTGACTACCGGAATCACGAACAAAATTAATTTAAACCACTGGTAAAAAATGATCGACCACTGGACATTTACGCCCTCAATTAAACAACAAGTAAATGTCACAAACAATGAAGAAAATAACTGAAATGTGTATTCATCTCAATCAGATGCGTTCTGACCATTAGCTAAATCGTAAGCGTAAACCGTTTCAATTAAAAGATAATATTTCAGTTCAGGGTGTATCCACTTGCATAGATTTAGTCAACCTTTCATCTCAATTAGACCTGGAACTAGGATTTACTTTTTTGACATCGGTGGCTTTCGAAATAAGGTTTTCTAGCAAATGCCTAACTTTTATTCCACTTGTCCAGTAGCGCTCCCTCTGGAATATTATCTTAGTAGTGAAAAGATAGAGGCTAAAGCATAGAAAAAAACCTTTTCACTCCTCCATCATGATTATCACCAGCCAGCACATAGTGACAGTAGAGGTAGCTTATAGGCACAGACTATGTATAGTGTCAGCCCTAAGCAATTCGTTTTTCCCATTTAGTTTGCCAAAATGGATAAGGATGATGACGACTACTAGGAGGTCGTCCATAAAGTACGTCAAGTGAATTGCAAGGTGGTGGGTTACTTTTGAATGGTCCGAAAAATGGGTGCATGGGAGAACGCCTCTATCATACGGCGGGGCTTGCCCTGCATCCTCGAGAATCTCAGCCCAGAGGCCCTAACTGGCAGTCAGAACCGACTCAACAATAACGATGTTACTTAATGATTCAACGATTATGATGAATCCAGGTTTCAATTCACGTGACGTATTTTATGGACCATCCCTAGAGGAAGCGAGTAGTAGACGTCCATGCGATTCAGATGATGTTGATGAAAATGGCAAAAGAGAAAGAAGAAGAAGGGATGAGAGAACGTCGAGAACGCTCTACTACTCCTACCTACTTTTTTTCAATAGAATTCTTCCTTAGCTACGGTTCTTTTTTAAGTGCTTTTACTTCTCTTTCGTTTTTCACATACAACTACTACTGCCGCACTCCAACAACTGTTTAGCCTTTCTATATCTTCTTACGTCTCAACTTGTACTCACTTAGGCATCTCTCAATTTTAGAGGGTTTCTCTTGTACTTTTACCTTCTCACTTTTTTTTCTAACCTTCCATTTTCTCTATACTAGACTATTATAAGGCATTTTCGTCGACCCGTCTCAGCCTTTTCTATCTTGAATTCGTACTTTCTCTGGTTTCCATGTGAGTGGAGCAAGCTGCTGAGTATTTTCTTGGTTTTGAAATGGAGAAAGCCAAGCATGTCAAGCTATAGCTTTACAAAACTACTATCACCACTATCCCTAATTCTTTCCTGCAAAAACACCATAAAACTGAGTTCATTCGTTTTACAGACGCAAAAAAAGTTATTCTTACTTTCAAACGTTTACTTTTACCCCAACACACAGAAACAGACGTTGAGCACGATGTTGTTGTCCTTACAGCAGGGCGCACGAGACGATTTTTTTTTGCTCTTCATCACATATAACGAGAGCCCCTTATAGAAAAAAAGACGCCGATTCTATTCCACTGCATTTTCCTAAGCACTCCTTACCCTTTCTTGCTGTAGCGCCGTGGCTTTCAATAGGTTTATTCGCATTCATAAACGTAATAGCTAACTTACATTCATGGGCAAGTTTGTCGATGGCAATGTCGTTTATATCCAGTACATACTGGCAAAACCATACTAGTGTTGTTATTTTAGAGTTTACACAAATTCCATTTGGCTAGGAGCCTCTGTTTAAACAAGTATACTTTTCAGGCTGCCGTACCAGTTATATACTTTCTTTTCTCACTCACATACAGATATTCTCCTGACATGTTTCACTTGCAATATCCACCGGCTTATTTATCCGTGATAAGTGGCACCGTCCATAAACTAGACGTCACTGAGGAAAGGTACTATACCAGAAACAACTTAACACCTACCTATGCAATATTTTTTTTTCAAGAAGTTTTGTTGTATGCGCTGATCAAAAAAAACTAGCATACCAAACAATCATTTAAGGTGACGGTTTTTACAACAATGGAATTTGAATGCTTTCAATGACTATTTAATCCATGAAAATATACAGGCCATTGCTGGATTTCTGTTCTGGAAGACAAACAAGCAGTAGTGCGGTGAGATCTTTGTACTTAGATACTGGAAAGATGAGAAAGTTGCGAAAGCCGAACAGGGAAAGGGATAAGAAGATGCAGAGAAACATTGTTATCTTTTGGCGACAAAAGTGAGAACCCCAATATTGGCATAGTTTGATTTTTTCTTTTATAAAAGGTTGAAGAAGAGAGGGAGAGTAAAAGCTTATCCGAGAGCTGTGTTCATTCGTGCGTGAACACGTAGCATACCTCTATTTTTTGTGCATATTTTACATAATATGCCCACGTAAGACCGGTACGGAGATGACTTTAGAAGCGCACTTGATATACACAGTACTAAAGCTTATGGACAATGAAATAAAGAAGACGATGTTGCATACAGAATTTAACCCTGTCCAATTGCGGTTATAGCAGGTCTTTTCATATGTTATTTTTACTCATGTAGCTGTCAAACGAATAATATCTACTTTTCAATAGATATAATTTAGAGATGAGAAAAAGGTTGGAAAAATTAACAAAAATGGGACAGAAGTGGTGGAAGAATGCCTGACAGAACCTATAGAGAGAAGGATGCTCACCAAGTCCACTCGATATGAATGGTCTTGTCTAAATCAGGTCGAAACGCTCAAGTGCCGTGTGTCAGGATCTTGATCACAATGAAACCATCGAGATTTTTTTTTCATCAGAGACAAGAGTCCCCCAATTGGAATTGGTAGTGTCACCTTAGGACTTGTTTAGTAACTTTGCTTTATCGTAATACTGATCAAAAATGGTTTTTGTTTTAACCAGAAGTGACGATTTTACTTTTCGTCTGTGTGAAAGTTTTGGTGAAGCCAAACCAATAGATTGTATTAGATAAAAATAACGAAGCCAACGAGAAAAAAACAATCGATTTATCCTGGATAGCATTGAGACCCTGGATGTTTTAAACCTTGTAATACTCGTTCCGTGACTTTATATCCTTAAATCATTTGTTCAATTTCAACCGAAGTATTTTAACTGAAACCATACTTTCACTTTCTATTTGCTCAATTAATAAGAGGTTCGACTTTCACCTTGCCTTTGGTCTTTTAGCGGGAATAACAGGAACATACAGGGATTTCTAGAGATGTATCGAGTAATGGCTCGGTACTCGGCCGAGTCTGGCACTTACAGTTATTTAATTACTCTGCGAGTACCAAGCATTAAGCAGAGATATTCGGCCGAGTATTTGATTGGGAAATAAACCCATTTTCACTAAAAACAAACAAACAAAACAAAAACACCCTGTTTATAACGGAAATTATAACATTTTTTACAAAAATTAGTTATTGTTAAACCTATGAAGTGTTTCTTTGGGAGTTTTGCCTCAGACAAAACGCGTTTATATCGATATTGGCAATTTTTACTGTGGCTTTAGAGTCATAACAAAATCATACCGAGTACTCTGTCGAGTCTTAAAAATTAAAAACTACTCTGTACTCGGTGGATTGTATAGGGCTCGATGCATCCCTATGTATTTCATACGGAACAGGGGGTTTTCACATAACGCTTTCTATTGATCCAGTCGACAAACAAAGTGCTTAATACTGCTTTCTCCAAAACATGACAACGCGCTAGTCCCAACAGGCAAGACCATAGTACATGGGTATAATCTTTCTGGTTTCATCTATTCTTTGTATGGATTATCTGTAAAGGAAGAAAACATCTTAATCAATCGAGACATCTTTCTCATTCTCTACTTGGAATCCCCACCTCGCTACAATCTGTACTGTTCCTATCTATTGAAAACGAAAATATTAAGGCTTAAGATAGCCATCTTAAGTTGCTACTGTAATATTTCAATTTATTACTCCGGACAGAGCAGCCGGATAAGAGCTTCTTTCAGACTCATTTTTTGATAACTATTATCATTAGATTAAGCAGGAAATGATGCTTCCAAAAGGCTGCAGCGCCCGAGCACAGTTTTTATGCCTCTTTACTCATAAAAGACTCTACACTTGACATGACACAGAGAGCTGAGAAAGTGAAAGATAATTAAAATACGAAATCGTGCAAGCACTCACTCATCAGATTGATCGCGGAAGAGTCGATCTAGAAAATACTGGTGGCGAGGGAAGAACAAAAGGAAATGAGTTAAATTTATGAGATAGATGGGGAGTGAACACTTTTTATTCCTTTTTTTGCGTGATCTCCTTTCCCGTGGCTTGAACGTGTAGCCATCATATTTCAACAATATAATTAACACTAGCCAACAGCAGCACTATTCCTGATTGCATAATCGATTCACGTGATCAAATTAAGAGTCTACTAATACACATGTTCACTCGTTCTCAGTCTGACATTATTACCCAGCTTTTACGCAAAACGTTAGGGTGAGGATATGTGATAACAACATCGAGTATTAAAATTGATGCATTGCCGAGTCTGCCATTGCATGGTCGGATTTACCACAGTAATTTTTCATCGAATTTGTTTAATCATTTGAGCGCTACTGCGATAGTTATCAGTTTGTAAACATGTTTACAGTTTGTAGCGTACCTATGGAAATCAGAGGAAAAATTATATACATTGTGTGCAATAAAGATATTACTGTCAAATTACTTAACATCAACGGAGATTTCACGTCACACCCTAAATTGTCGTGCTAGTCGCTGATTTTCCCCAGCAGTTTACTACAATTGCATGATAGCATGTCGTGACAAACCGGGTAAAATGGTAATATAATAATATTTCTTCGGTTTTCAGCAAATGAACATGTTGTTGACTTGGTGCGAAGGCAGCCTGCTTGATGCAGGCGGTCAAATGATGTATCTAAACACTAAACGCATGCATGAGTGATGCCTCAATTGATATTATCTACGCGGTATGAGTTTTGTTTACAAATTATTACGTCTGGTGACTTTTACTCTTTCCTAATATATTTTCACTTTACTTACCTTCGTTTGATGAATCTTTACTTGGAAATTTGTAATATTGCTTGCACCTTGAATAGGAATGTCATTTGGAACTAGAAGAAATCAGTTTAAGCTACTTCCTGCAACTTTCACTTTTGACTTCGAAAAAAATGTAGTTTCTTAGCACGTCTTCAATCACTTCCTTCTCCAGTTGATATAAAAAGAACTGATTTTTTCACTTCATTTCGATAAACAAGTACTAAAACGTACCACATAAACCCGAACTTTTAAAATGTTTTTTAATAGAAGGAAAAAGGAACGTAGCTTTCACTTTGCAAAAGGAAATCTAACATTGAAAATTAAATTTTCTTCCTTGCTCTGAAAAAACTATTTAGCCAAAAAATTAAATAAGGGTTCTTCGAAATTCTAAAATTCACTACTATAATTTGATATTTCACTTTCCGTCAATGTAACTGAATAAGTTGGCTTATATGAAAAACTTGTGTAGAAGTTTGTTTTCACTATACAAGAACTTTGTAGTTATTTGCCCATCGTAAAAATAGTATTATAATTTTTTGTTATGAACGAGATGTGTGGAGCACCTTGTAAAACGGTTTGAAAAAATTGGCATAACTTTGAGCAGTAAAGTTTGTATGCTGCGGGTCTTCGTAGAGGCAGAAGTTGATTGATGAAACATCGCCAGGTACCCAGACTTTTCTCGTTTCTGACTGACTGATGAGTGGAAATCCACTTTTTTGAGGAGAAAGTGCAGAACTGCGGAGCCTCACTGATAGTAGTAACCACAAGCAGGGAGTTTTGCTACGCGTGTGTATCTGCGAATAGTAGTGAGCATGTAGACGCAAAACAACATTGTTATCAGGTGTACAACTCCTTAGACTTACACCAGCATTGCATATTACTCCAGTCACATAGAACTGATGATCACTATGAAAGTAGTAGGCTCTGCGCTCGCTGGAGAAAGCAGCAAAGGAACATAGTCAACACTGAAGGTTTCGTTTTTTAGATTAGGACACTCTCCTAAAAAGGAGGGAAGACGTAAAGGCAATCTGTATGAATTCAAGTAAAAACAACTTTGTACTCGTGTAACTTTGTTAGACACATAGACATGGAGAAGGAAAGAATAGGGTGGCCACAACAAAACATAGTAGCAACATGAGCACTAGGTATGTATACTCGCAGCATTTTCCTCAAATACTTTCCCCTACATCCCCAACACGGAAACGGGAGAAGAAGTAAAATAAGGGATATAAACAATGCAGAAGGCATACATACTTGGGATGGGATCTCGGAATATTCGGCTCAGCGAAGTGACACGCTTGCTTACTGCAGATTCCCTACATGAAAGGCTCCATGCGAATATGCTGCTGCGCGAAAACTCCTTATTGATTTGAAGGAGACAGGCTGCATGCCAGCAATGGGGATGAGGAAAAAATGGTAATAGCACGAAGAAGCAAACCCAGAGATGCTGCAGCAGATCACTAATAGAACCATTGTTGGAGTACTTGCAACGTGGAAGTAAGTAAAAGTAAAAGCTGGAATGAGAAAAAAAATCGTACAGAGATTACTTACTCTTTAGTTCGCCTATCCCTTCGAAATAATCTTTCGTTTTTTAAAGAACGGTGAAGGAAAAACTCGCAGACGTATGTGGGATTCTAAAAATTATACAGAACAAAAGTAGAATTGGGTCGGAGCTGGTGAAGAAAATGTACAGAGCTAACCGATGGTCTCAGTTGCTTCGTTGCTTTGCATTTCAAGTATCATGTATCATGAAGATTTTGTACTCTATTTATTTTATTTTATTTGTATTTTATTTATTTTTAAAACGAAATACTAAAGGACGGGTATCCCCAGTTTTGGACGTCCGGTAAAAACAGTACACAAAAGAATCGTCCAAAACATTAAACAGTGAAAATATGGATTTTTAAATTTATGACCAAAACAAACCAGGGACTGAATGTTTGAAACCGGTAAATACCGATTCTTACCAGTCACAGTGTATGCCACCTTATATTTCCTGATTAAAAATGTAGTTTCAGTTTCCTATGTGTCTCATATGTTGCCTTTGAAGACGGATTAAAAAGTAGTTTATATGAACAAACTTTGACTTTAAATGACATGTAAATGCTTAGTTAACTGAATTCATGCTGAAATAACAATTGTTGAGTCTGCTCATGCATTCAGGGCTCAATTAAGATGATGGCTTAACGTGTTGTGTCACTTTAAATGATATCTGTGGTGGTAACATAAGATAGCTTTATATTGCACGTTCGGTGGCTTTGTGTACTTCTTCCCATGATAGGTCAACAAAGGGGAAAATTCGGAGAAGTTCTCGTTCAACGTCCGTGTTTTTTCATTAGAGTTGTAAGTTGAGGTAATGAGTTAGGATTACTTAAGAGTAACACAATGTAAATATAGACACAAAGGAAAAGCCTTATGCAAGTCTTTTTGTCAAACAGTTCCTAACCTGTGAGCTTTGTCGCTTCAATTTGAAATTATTTAACCATTGCGGCTGAACTAAACGCGTCGTATCACTATATCCAATCTGAATTCGACGTAGGCCGTTTCAATACTATTTGACTCTTTAATGATCAAGGATATTTCATGACTTTAAATGAGTTTAATGCATTATAGGATGGGATTCGCCCTTAATTCCTGGTACAGTATTTGCTCTAAAGGTCGTTTAGGATTACTATTTCATATCAGTTACTATATCAGTGCCATCTGTAGCCACAGTCAATCCAACATATTTAAAGGATTGCTTTGCTAAGGCTTTGTTTCTGCTTCCTCCACTCCCGAATTCGCTTGGTGTCCACTCTAAAATGTCTTGCAGCAGCTTCGTTAGAATTTTTTTCTGCAAAACTAACTGCTTCCAATTTGAAATTAACCGAATGGGCTCGCCTTACAGACATTTTCACTAATGTATTCAACTTAGAATACTGAAACAATAACACATTGTACGCACGGCACAGTCTGCAGTTCACTTTAGAACAACCGCGTGGTACATGTGCATGGCCAAGTTGCACATTTTTTACCCGGCCATTTTTAGAGACCCGGCCAAAAATCAATTTCAATACCTCTTCCCCTGGCCATGTTTAGAGACCGGCGATCATTAGAGACCCGGCGACCTTTAGAGCAAATACGGTAAGTAAATTGATCGGGTACTTAATTCGTAATTATCAGTAATATAGCAAATGCGATAAGTTCAATTCGCGATTCATTGAATTCGTATAACTCAACTCGAGTGGTTGAATTGAACTACATTATGATGAAATAGAAAAGTTACTTAAGATTTGACAAATTATAAAACGTACAATCGTTTGACTCTTTCCAACAAAAACTCTGACAAATTGCCTAAGTTGTAAGGTAGGCAATAAATCAATGATTGGTTTTTCATGAACTGTATTTTACGGTAATACATCAACTGGTATAACTTCAACTGGTCCTTCATTGAACTCGTCTAACTCAGTTCGTCTTCCGACAACTCATTCTCAGTAGGGAACTCGTATAACGCCTAGCTCTTATAATGTTTGAATTAGTAGGAAATGAGATAAATCTATTGAGAAAAAAAATCTGGATAGCTTTTCGCGTAACATCGCATTTTAACATTGATTCGAATTACCGGGTGCACTATCTTCAGTTTAAGACTATCTCCAGGTCATAATGTCACGCACAATCGCATGTTTAAATACCTCTATGAAAATTATATCAGACTAGTTTACGTTATACGAAAAAAGTTGGGTACGAGTTACGTGTTATACGAGCTTATGAAGACGAGTTACGTTCTACTATACATGATGGTAGAAATGCCTTATACTGAAAACAAAGCAAGCATATAATACGAATTTATGTTATAGGAAAAAAATTGCTACGATTTACATGTGATACTTAATGTTGGTGTAGCCGATTTACGCGTCGTACAAATTTATGCAGACGATTTACCTACCTATGCATATGATTTGTCGAACGACGAAATTATGTTCATTCGTAATTAATCGTTTAAAGTCGATTAGTTAAATATCGTCTTCGAAAGGAGAGCACACCGCCTTTACTAATACCTCCTCGGACTATTTTACATTCTTGGCAGTTTGTATCGTATTGGTGTAGTGAAGCAGTGGCAACTTCATACGACAACCTGATTTTGGAAAGAACAAAGACTTCGTGTTTAAAAGGATCTTAGAGCCACCTATCATATAAAGTCGTCAAGCTGCACTGAAAGTTCAATTTCAGTCAATCGTCAGGCAACGTTTAGAATTTGTTCTACTAGATGGGTTTGTATGCAGTATACCAAAGAAACAAGTTGATGCAATTGTAAGGATTGTCATCATGAAGAATCTTAGGCCATGAAAAACTGCTTTGTTTTTGTATGCAATAGAGTGAGGAAAGCCAAGTTTTCTTTACTTGAATTCTTCCTGCTTAAATAACCAATTTACTTACTTCTTGTATCTTTAATTGGTCATATATTGCAGTTCTAGTTAGCAGAAACGTAAACTGGTATCGATGTGAGTTCAAACGAAGTGGTTTTCCTTATTCATGGCATCTGCCCACTACAAATTCGACCAACACAAAAAACCGCGTTGCTCTAGGTCGGCAAGGGTTTTATAAGAATGTGGTTTGAAAAAAATATTGCATATAATAACACAAAAACCCGATAGCCACCCATGTAACCCGTACATAAACAACCCATGGGTTTCTCCATGACTGCTTTATATCCACGTTCTAGTAAACAAACATTTTACCATGACTAAGTGTACACATTAATGATCTGCCAACAACCTTGTACAAAGTATAGATTAGATGATCAGATCATCATCTAACGACAGTTAATTCGCATTATAGTACCGCGGTTGACCAATGATTCTTTCTTTTCCACTCCTTGTTGGACATGGTATTTATCTTGTCTGGGTTGGACATTAATTTGAGTTAGCACCATTCAAAGCCGTGTGGGTCAAGCTTCAATTATACTTGCTTGGCAAAATTTATTTTAAGTATCACTAGAAATGCGGTTGTTAAACTCATCTTAAATATGCTATAACCTGCATTATGAAGGTATTCCACGGCGTTTCTCGCATTGAGAATTTTGCTGTGAAAATTTGAGTTGAGTGGTTGAGTCAGTGTGGAAAAATCCCCGGCATGAACTTTGTGAACATTTTGTAACATTAGACAGTAGACAGGCTTTGGTCACTAATTCATTCAACTCTCCTACTCGAAAAGACGAATCTCACATTTTTTAAACTGAAAGTGTGCAAATTGACTTACACCACAAGTTTAATTAAAACCAGTGCTTAAACCATATTCCCATATTTCCCAATACATGCAGATGTTCAAATTTAGCAATACTCGATGAACATGACGGAAAGACTTAGTACTGTATTAAAAAGTTTCCAAAAAGCTGTGGAAATATTAACTTCTCGTGAAGCGTAAAACTAATACAAGGCAGATCCGCAGAAAATTAACCGGAGAGTAATTTTCTTTCCTTGAAAATCTTTAAAGGACCTAAAAGAACATTTTCACATCCTATAACATGCCTTTGAAATGTCAAAACTATAGAGGGCTAGATTCACCCACCACACTCTTGTCAAAATCCCCCCTGTTGCTTAACTTGTCATGTGCAGTAGTTATTATTGCAACTGGAAGGGAAGACGACAATTAGTCCAGGTTGTAGGAATTCTATTAGGCTCAAATGAGTAACTGCAGTGATAAGAGAGTGAACGCAAAAGTCTGGATTAAATATGACACGATAGTACAGCTAATATTTATGTCGTGTGGGAATAACGAAAACGTATTCGCTGGATAGGCTTGATCGAGCTTTTCTGTAGTGAAGCAATATTCTACATGTAAACGACATCCGTAATTACACCAACAAGCGTAAAGTAATAAACCTATCAAGCATGATTGACGGAAGGAGCGAAAGATATTTGCAAACTGGACGAGAGTTCAAAATAGAACATTTTTGAGCATGTGAATTCAGTTGTTTCCATAACGCGTGCAATGAAGTGCAATTTTGCATTGACCGGATGTAAGTAGAAAATATTACCATTGCCACAATTATCAGCCAAACGAATTCTATCGAAAATGTCTACTTTTTGCCATTTACGGTTTTTAAGAAGCATTTTGGCAATTTGTTTACTTTGGTCAACTGACGTAGCAAACTCAACAGCAAAGTATGAAGTGAACAACAAGGAGCCAAGCAACTACCAACTACAATATTAGCTGCAGCCTAGTTAACGTTAACTAAATGAGGACAAACGGACCGACACACCACCACAGCTATTTATAAAGCAAATAACACTCCTGGGTAAATAACACATCGCCAGTTATTAATACTCGACTCGGGAATGAACTGTAGAGCTCAAGACAAGCAAGGGTGACAAAGTCATCAAATAATGCGGAATGCGCGTGAACTGCAAAATGACAAGTGATACGCTGATATTGCCGATGTGCTTCCTTATCAAGGGAAGTGTCATTTGTAAAGTATGCTTCTCCGTCAGTCGCGGTACGCTTGTGTATTGTGAATTTCAGATAAAGTAGTACTAATAAATGAACCTATAGTTGCTGTCAATTTTCAATGCCATCAAATAAATGTATCTGTAAATTTGATCTGTGGAGATCTGGTTATCATGTTGTGTTTGTCTATCGAGTCAAATCGTTGTAGATTTCCTGCTTAAATCTTTAAGACTTAAGACGTATTTTTATATTTGCACTAATTTGCCGTTCACGATGCCTTCATCGGGATTTCATTGATGCCAATAAATCTACAGCCGCTGAAAAACGGGTGTTATGAACCAATCTTTCCATGTAACAACAATCGTGTTGTTTCAGTAGTAGTCGGTTTTGCTGATAAGAAGTTCGTAGCAATACATGTTTACATTCACTGTTTTGCATGATGGATAATATGAAATTTTCGCTGAAAATCCGCGTCATCACCGTCATCCATGGAGCATGACTGTGCAGTCTGACAGCTTTTAAAAATAATTTTGCAGTCTAAAAATAGTAGAGAAACTATTTACAAACTGTATGTTCATCTTCAAAAGCTAGAAATTTGTTGTGTTTTACATCATTCGACTGTCAATCGTATGATTTGACCGCCAAAGAGTAGTGCGTTGTCTGCCATAAAACCCGAGGAACATCTCAATTCTCAAATTTTACCAAAATGTAAAACATATTCTATGACCATGGATATTGATGCTGGTACTTACTAAAAGCACATCGACCGTGAAGATTGACCAACGAACACTAAGCACTGAGTTACATACATAATCTTTATAATATGTGTATATAAAATTATATAAACCTAACCATTTGCGTGAGCATAAAAATGTAAATCTTCATTGAGGGTTCAGTCTACAAATAGTCTTGGAACGATGTTTATAGAATGAAAAAACAAATATAAAGATGCTCAATTTACATGAACTATGCAAATAAAATTAGCCATAGCCCTATCAAGACATATTTGCATGGAATTTGTACTAAGTTTTCAAGTTGTATACTATAAGAGCCCGAGCCGCTGTGTACAGATTAAAATTCCTACATAACTATTATCTCCTTACAGAAAGTTCATTTTTTATAAACTATGGAATAGTAGGTATTTTGAAGGCCTCACACTTTAGATTTAGTCACTAATGACGGCCCATTACTTACTTACTTACATTAGTCAGTTGGTCCCTAGGAGGCCGTTTTAAATACAAGCGAAATGCATCCGAATAAAACCAAATAACTGCAGAAAAAACATCTCTGAAGCCGGCATAAATGACAATTGCTCACTATTAGAAAAAAGGACACATACACAATAAAATTTCAAAATCGTAGCTGTATAAAAAATCTATAAAGCTATGGTGAAAATTTCATTTAAAAAGATTTTGTAACCTTTATTTCAATGATTTTTGTAAATCTCTTTGTCATCTTTCAAAAAGCTTCCAACATGTATAAAAATTGTTTCATCAAATATTAATCGCTCTATCATAGATGAAACCCAAGGCAAATCATGCAAGGCAAGGTGTTCCTCTTCACACAGAAAGAGTAAGATTGGTGATAAGTAAACAAGACATGAACGCCAGGAGCATCTTTTAAAACCCAAAGAATTCATCTAGAATTACGCATAATAACTTCGATATGTTCCACAATCGAGAAGATTTATTGCTTTCACTCCAAATTTCGTAAGATCAAATCCCACCTGATGAAAACTAAGTTTCCAACTGGTAAAATTATTTTGGAATAGTGCTACTACATATTGGAATATATTATTATTCACGTTGCACTCTCCAAACCTACCACCATTTGCATTTGTATGCCCCTATCCAAACACTTTCCCCACAGCCACATCATACATTTTGCAAAGAACACAAGGAGCAGCAAGACCGAGAAAATCCACAAGTTGCTTTGCGCGCATAGTTCACCCAGCTAAACTCTCTTTGACTCTTCTGGCGAAAGGTTCTTTTCTATTCAGGAGGAACGCCAAACACCACCATAGATTTACATTGTGCTTCTTCACTCTCAATTTCTCTCTGTGCACCTCTACCGTTTTCCACAAGTAAGGCAAATGAGAGAATGTGCGTTTGATGTCAGTTTCATTTTGGA